>JARBWK010000012.1:31789313-32026345 GCA_030556195.1 Anolis apletophallus | reverse complement strand
GTACAAGTTCTACAAACTGTACTCTGAATAGTCATCTTCATTTCATTAGAAGACCTCTGCCTTTAACAAACAAACAACAACAACAACAACATACTTTTATTTATATTCCATTTTATCTCCCAAGGGGACCCAGGATAGATTACAAAAACACGATATGGAAAAGATTAAAATGTCATTATACAGTTAACTAGACAGACAATATACAAACAGAGGTAAAGGCTTCCCCATCTTTTCCATCTCTGGCATCTGGAGGCTGTGCCTCGACTGGCCATGGGAAGGTGTTGTCTCTCCATCTTCCACGAGGAGCTTTGTTGTCCATAGACGTCCTCCCCTATCAAGTCACCAGCATGTCCTTATGGGCACCTTTTATTACCTCCCTGCTTAAAGTGGTACCTATTTTATCTACTCACTTTGCTGTTTTTGATCTGCCAGGTGAAGCTGGGGCTGACAGCAGGAGATCACCCTAACCCGGGCTTGACCCGCCAAGCTTTCAATCGGCAAATTTTTCAGAGTTTGGCTGTTTAATCCATTGAGCTAAGCCCAACCCCTTGGGATGTAGAAGCAATTAATATTTTAACAATAGAGACAACCCATTCACTGTCCTAGGCTTCTAACTCAGAGAATAAACCGCAAAATGGAATAGAACTTGAGATAATTTTTTTAAAAATATAGCCTTAAAAATTAAATGGTTCTTTTTCAAAGCGAGAGAGACATGATGGTATGTTATAATGCTTAAGATCATGGTTCATATCTCTTCTGCACAATAAGGTGTCATACCGGTATAATCCTCCAAGTATTATATGAGAGGATAATAATGCTGAACTGTACTAAGGTTGTAAGTATTTTTGATATAATGCCAACAAGCTCCTGGGGTGTTTAGAGAGCCGAATACAATAGAAATTACGCCTATGAGATTCATCACCTCCTCAATAAATAAGTGTGATTCATGGGCACCAGCTACCTAAAATTAAGTCCCATTGTCCTCAGTTGAAAACACGCAGCAACAATAACGTTCTGTACAAGTCTCTTGGTGACTTGGTGCTAACTAATGAACAAGATCTCGTTCAAGATGTCCTTGTAACTGAGCCCATAGGTACCAGTGACCACAACACAATAACCTTCAACTTAAGTTTGGATAGCAAACTGTCAGTGAAAACTAATACAGAGACCTGAAATTTTCACAAAGGGAATTTCACCAAAATGAGAAAAATTGTAAAGAACAAACTAAAAGGAGCAGTAAAAATCAAATCCCTCCAACATGCTTGGAAACTGTTTACACATACCTTAAAACAGGCCGAACTAAAAATGCATTCCAATAAAAAGAAAGAGGCATGGAAAGTCCAAAAGGACACCAGTATGGCTTACAAATGAAGTAAAAGATGTGATTGGAAAGAAGAAAAACTCATTTAAGAAATGGAAGGCCTTCCTACCGAGGAGAACAGAAAGGAACACAAGCTCTGGCAAACTAAATGCAAAGCAACAGTCAGGAAAGCCAAGAGAGATTTTGAGGCACACATAGCAAAGAATATTAAAAAAACAACAAAACTTCTTTAAGTACATCAGAAGCAGGAACCCAACTAGAAAGCAGTTGGGCCACTCGACGACAATGGCCAGAAAGGGAAAAATCAGCGAAGACAAAGAGATTGCTGAGCCGGTTATATGACTTCTTTGCCTCCCGCTTTCACACAGGAGGACAGACAACATATGCCTTCAGCTGAGTCAGTTTTTTTCAGGGAGGGAATTAAAAGAATTAAAACAGATAGAGATAAACAAGGAGGATGTTCTCATATGCCTTACTAAACTAAATGTCAACAAATCACCAGGTCCAGACGGCATCCACCCCAGAGTTCACACTCAAGTGTGAAATTGCTGAACTTCTAGCTAAGATATATAACCTTTCTCTAAGATCAGGCACTGTACCCGAGGACTGGAGGGGGGGCATATGTAACACCGATCTTCAAGAAAGGATCCAGAGGTGATCCAGGAAAATTATAGACCAGTCAGTTTAACCTCAGTTCCAGGCAAAATGATGGAAACCATTATTAAAGAAAAATTACTAGGCACATAGAAGAACAGGCATTGCTGAAAGAAAATCAACATGGTTTCTGCAAAGGCAAATCATGTCTTACTAACTTGTTAGAATTCTTTGAGGGTGTAAATAAACACATAGATAAAGGGGACCCAATTGATATTGTTTACCTTGACTTTCAAAAGGCTTTTGACAAAGTCCCTCACCAAAGGCTCCTAAATAGCTCTTCAGCCATGGAATCAGAGGACAGGTCTTGTCCTGGATTGGAACCTGGCTAAACTGTAGGAAATAAAGGGTGGTAATAAATGGACATTTCTCTGGGTGGAAAGAGGTGAGAAGTGGCGTTCAGTTTTGGGTCCGTTACTTTTTTAATTTATTCATTAATGATCTGGATGTAGGAGTGAATTCTGAGGTAGCAAAGTTTGCAGACGACACTAAATTGTTCAGGGTAGTTAAAAATGAAACTGATTGTAAAGAGCTCCAGAAAGATCTCTCGAAATTGAGTGAATGGGCAACAAAGTGGCAAATGCATTTTAACCTAAACAAGTGTAAAGTCATGCACATCGGGGCAAAGAACCCTAACTACACCTACAAATTGATGGGGGTCAAAGCTTTCGAGACAAACCAGGAAAGGGATCTTGGGGTCTTGGTGGACAGCTCAATGAAGATGTCAACCCAGTGCTGCAGCAGTGAAAAAGCAAATTCTATGCTAGGCATGATCAGAAAGGGAATCGAAAATAGGTCAGCAAACGCGTTGTATTACCTCTCTACAAATCTATGGTAAGGCCACATTTGGAGTACTGTGTACAATTCTGGTCTCCGCACCTTAAGAAGGATATAACGGAACTGGAAAAGGTACAGAAAAGGGCAACAAGAATGATCCAAGGGATGGAGCGGCTCCCTTATGAAACCAGGTTGCAACGCCTTGGTCTTTTCAGCCTTGAAAGACGGCGTTTAAGAGGTGACTTGATCGAAGTGTATAAAAATCATGCATGGGATAGAAAAGGTGAATAAAGAAAATTATTTCTTTTGTCACAAAACACTAGGACTAGAGGGCACTCCTGAAGCTCCAAGGTAGGAAAGTTAGGACTAATAAAGGGAATATTCTTCACCCAGAGGGTCATTGGGTTATGGAACTCACTTCCAGAAGAGGTTGTGACAGCTGTCAGCCTGAACAACTTCAAGGCAGGATTAGACAGATTCATGGATACCAGTGTATCAGTAGTTACTGAAAAGGACATTCAAGTGCCACCTCGGAGTTGGTTGAGGTAGGCAGGATTTCCCTGGTACTGGTTGTGGGGGCCGGGAGGGTGAGGGCTTTGCCCCCCTTCTGCTCGAGATCCCGTGTACAACTGGTGGGCCACTGTGTGATACAGAATGCTGGACTAGATGGGCTGAGGCCCGATTCAGCATGGCTCTTCTTATGTTCTTATGTTCTCCTCAGAGATAAATTCCATGGATTCCACTGAAGCTTGAACTTAGATGACTGTGTAAAGGATTCTAGGGACAAAGTCCTCTTGGTCAGTCCCAACTCAAATGAACCCACTGAATTAATTGCTGAATATTGTATTATCTCACCAACTTCATGCATGTGCCAAGGCCAGGACTGCCAATTGGATTCAGGCACAAAACGACTATCCTATCAGCACTAACCTGATAATGAGCTCTTTTGGATTTATTTCAGAATAGATATACAAGGAACTGGGCTGTAAGTGAGTAAATGTGGTACAACAGAGACCATTTAATTCAGAGAAGTCAAACTCGTCTCACTCGGCCATGAAATACACTTGTTAACCTTGGACCACTTAAAATTAACTTCACCTTTCTCTAGAACTATTAATACAGCATTTCTCAACCTGGGGGAGTCGCAAGGGGGTTTCAGGGTCGCCAAAGATGATCAGAAAACATATTTCTGATGGTCTTAGGAATCCTTTGGCAGAGAAGGCTGAAGATCTCTCCACCTGTCCTTCTCTTCCTTTTGGTGTTGGTGAACTACAACTGCCAGAATTCAAAAATAGCTCTCCTCAACCCCACCAGTATCTGATGTTGTCCATGTAGGTAGTGTGCCAATTATGGTACAGATCCATTGTGGGCTGGGTTCAAAGTGCCTTTTGATTGTAGGTGAACTATAAATCCCAGCAACTACAACTCCCAAACGTCAAATGTTGTGTATTCATTGTTGTGAACCACCCTGAGCCTGGCGGGTGGACGAGAGACAGGGCCTTCTCAGTGGTGGCTCCTCGGCTTTGGAACTCCCTTCCTAGTGACATCAGATTGGCCCCCTCCCTCCTGGCCCCCTCCCTCCTGACATTTCGTAAGAAAGTCAAGACTTGGCTCTTCGAGCAAGCATTCGCAGACGAACTTTAATTGAGATCAAGGATTACTGTGACGACGAAAAGGAAACCGATTTTAAGATTGTGGAGCTGAGATTTCTATTTTGCAGTTTTTAACAGTTCATTTTATATGTTTTTATATGACTGTTTTACCTTGTGATGTATTGTATATGGGCACTTGTTGCCACTTGTTCACCGCCTCGAGTCGTCTTTGGGCTGAGAGAAGCGGTATAGAAGCATGAGAAATAAATAAATTTTTGGGAAGGGTAGTATATAAATTGAAATAATACATAAATAAATAAATAATAAAGTCTATTTTCCCCAAACTCCACCAGTGTTCACATTTGGACATATTGAGTATTTGTGACAAGTTTGGTCCAGATCCATCATTGTTTGAGTTTACAGTGCTCTCTGGATGTAGGTGAACTACAACTCCAAAACTCATGGTCAATCCCAACCAAACACACGTATAGCTGTACAATACAACAACAACAATAAACAATAAAAAATACTGCCTGTACCAATGGTGTGGATATGTATAAACCAATGTCGTGGAGGCAAGCTGCTATCCCCCACTGGACCCGGCGTCGCCAAGGGGGAACCACGCGAGGGCCCCCGCTGCAGCTCTACACGGGATACTCCCAAGAGCCAGGTATCCAGGGGAGGAGAAAACCTATCCCAGGTGCCTACCCTTGTTCCACAAGGTGGGGCTAACCCAGCCCTGTTCCCTGCCCTTTCAGCCAAGAGTACTTTAGCCCCTGGTTCTATTGCAGACCCACCTTTGGGTCACCTTCCATTTGGTGGAATTCATCCACTATCAGTGATGATTATGATTCTCTAATTACATGTGAGTATGTTTGGACATGACACCAAATGTATGCATAGTTTTATTATTGATGTATCCCTTTACCTTGCCTGTTTGCTGTTACTGAGTGTATTTATACTTATTTAATTGCAGATATGTTGATTCCTTCACCAAAACCATGATTGCATGTATTATCCTCAACGCCCTGATGAAGCTAGGATATTAATTAGCGAAACGGGGATTTGGGACCCTCCAAAGACCAGAATACCACCCGTAGGCGTTTGTACCCCAGCAAGGGAGCTGCCAGTCCCTTGCGGGGGCCATGTTGTGTCACATCCACTGGCGTTCATGATTTGGTGCTTTTGCGGTCTATGTGGTACCGCCCAGGCCACACGGGTATCTACCTGTGTGCCCAATAAACTCTATTTTTCATATTTTTGTACCTAAGTGTGTTGGACAAGTTTGTATTCGATTTCCTCGCTGCGTCCGCCCACCAGCACCTGGCCCAGCATTGGTACCCGCTTGGATTCCTGTGCAGTGTCCTGGGAGGTGGTAACTCCCCCCCAGGACCCAGGTTACAGCCCTCGCCATTTGGCACTTACCCAGTGGGACATCGTCCTGGGTATACCCGGGCTTGAGGCTTATTATTTTTACCATATTGCGGCCCTTTAAGGAAGCCCCCCCCCCATCTGCTTGGGTGACGCTCGGGACGCCGCTGACGCCAACACGCCCAGCACGCCCGCCTCTCCAGCCCTACGTCATCGCCATTCGCCTGCACGTCACTCCAGGACGACGCCTACCCTACCACAGCGTATACACGCACATACGTCATCATCGAGGGACGCGCCTTCACAGGCCTCATCCCGGCGACTGGAGAAATCGCGGTGTAGGTGCTACACGGCCTCTCATCCCGAGGGGCCCACCTTCCGTCCGGACTTCCACGGAGGACTGGACTCCACCGAGACCTACACACGGGGCCTTCCCCACCCAGGACGGTATTCGGGCCTTGACCCGGCCCTGGGAGGGAACAGAGGAGGGACTGTTGTATTGGGACCGCCACATTGCCGGATGGCCTTTTTGCCTGTACACCCCGGGTTTGCTTTATTCTCCATCTAGGGGCACATTACGTATTCAGGGGCACCTGGGATAGGTTTTCTCCTCCCCCGGATACCTGGCTCTTGGGAGTATCCCGTGTAGAGCTGCAGCGGGGGCCCTCGCGTGGTTCCCCCTTGGCGACGCCGGGTCCAGTGGGGGATAGCAGCTTGCCTCCACGACATTGGTTTATACATATCCACACCATTGGTACAGGCAGTATTTTTTATTGTTTATTGTTGTTGTTGTATTGTACAGCTATACGTGTGTTTCTGTATCTTGGGCAAGTACCCCAGTGTATCAGTGTCAATGCCAACCAAACCCTTCCAGTATTTTCTGTTGGTCATGGGAGTTCTGGGTGCCAAGTTTGGTTCTATTCCATCGTTGGTGGAATTCAGAATGCTCTTTGATTGTAGATGAAGTATAAATCCCAGCAACTACAACTCCCAAATGACAAAATTAATCCCCACCCCCAACCCCACCAGTATTCAAATTTGGGCGTATTGGGTATTTATGCCAATTTTGGTCCAGTGAATGAATATACTGTTATGAATAATACAATTCATAACAGTTGAAAAATTACAGTTATGAAGTAGCAATGAAAATAAGTTTATGGTTGGGGGTCACCACAACATGAGGAACTGTATTAAGGGGTCACAGCATTAGGAAGGTTGAGAACCAGTGTATTAAGAAATTAAACAAGGTCTCCCATTCGACATACACCCAATGCTCAGTGGAGGAAGACAACACACAAACTGATAACCAAATTGACAAACAAGCCAACTAGCTACAGGATAACATCCTTGCAATCTGAACTTTTTATTCTAATTAAAACTGGGATATAATTTATTTTTCTCTCATAGACAAAACGCTCAACCAAGTATAATCATAAATAACAATAAAAAGCCCATGCTGCTTAATCCTACTTTGCCAGATATAAATGAAGAGAGATAGGCTAATTGATTTGCAGTCGCTTACTCCTTCCAGTTCTGTTTATAGTCTACATTTGTTATCTTCTAATAACAGCTAAGCAAGTTTCAAAAGAAAAAAAATCTACGATGTGACAAACCCCACAACATGCACAGACACAATCCCTAACAGCAAAAGGAGTTGGGAAATATTTCACTGAAAATTAATTCACGACTCCAAATTTATTAAAAATTCAAACAAGATTTTGCGATTTGTTTGTTTAATGGTTAAAAAATGTGGCTGTTTTTTTTTTTTCAGTAACAGTCTTTCTTACTAGCTAAATTTTAGTAATTTTCCATGAATTGAACTCTAAGAAATTATTGGGCACATTACACATTAATTTTAAAGTCTCTCCCCAAATTTAACATTTCCAGATTAATTTTCTTTAACATTCAATATCAATACATTAAAGTCAACAAGTTCCCCAAAGAGAATACATACAGCAACATCTTTGGCATTAACTGGTTTTTATTTTGCATAACGTTTTCTGAGTATCAAACCACTTTCTCAAATGCAGTACAGAGTGATGATAAAACAGAATTGCACAGTTCAAGGAGTAAAATATTCTATTATAGACTCCAGAAAGATACAAATCATTACCTTCTCTCTAAATTTTGAAAAAAAGTTTTACAAGGTAATTCTATTTTATTCATTTAATTTTTTTACTATATCTATACCCTGTTCTTCTCACGCCGAAGGGGACTCAGAGCAAATTACAGATTATGGCAAAATCTAATGTCGCATTGTACATACAATAAAGAAACATATCAATTTATAAATTAATTAAAAACATATAAATGCAATATAAAATATTAAGAACATACACAGTGACAGGTCTTGATTTCTATACTTTTTTATTTTCCCATAGTCGTTATTCAAATTGCTACAGTAGTCGGACCACTCCCCGAACACCTGTGTGCAAAGCCAGGTCTTCAGCTTTTTCCTGAAGAGCAGGAGGGATGGGGCCAGTCTAATGTCACTATGGAGGGAGTTCCACAGCCAAGGGGCCACCACTGAGAAGGCCCTGTCTTTCATCCCACCAACCGCACCTGTGAAGGAGGTGGGATCAAGAGCAGGACCTTCCCAGCAGATCTTAAAGCTCTAGTTGGCTCATAGAGGGAGACACATTGGGACAGATAAATTTGTCCAAAACCGATTTGGGCTTTATAGACCAAAGCCAGCACTTTGAATTGATCCTGGTAGCAAAGTGGATGATTGGAGCTGACATTACAGGGGGGGCTGTATGCTCCCTTTACACTGCTCCAGTAAGAAATCTGGCTGCTGCTTGTTTGACTACCTGGAGCTTCCGAAGAGTCTTCAGAGGCAGCCCCACGTAGTGCAGTGGTCTATTCAGGATGTAACAAGAGCATGAACCACTTTTCTCCCTAACCAGCACAGTGGGTGGTGAGGATGATGGGGGCTGTTATCACACTTCCTAATGTCTCTTTTATATTTATGAGGGTCATTGTGAAGACCCTGATATGCTGACGATCATACCATCACCGATCATACCATCACCGCTCAAGCAGGGAGCTTTGAAATGGTTGAACAGAAGCTCTCTGAAGCTTTAGGTGCTCTTACTGCCTATTTCATGGAAAACCATCTGATTCCTAATCCATCCAAAACACAGACATGTGCTTTTCCTCTAAAGAACAGACAAGCATCTCGAGCTCTAAGAATTACTTGAGAAGGCATCCCACTGGAAGATTGCAGCACACCCAAATACCTAGGAGTTACACTGGACTGTGCTCTGACCTACAAGAAGCACTGCGTGAATGTCAAGCAAAAAGTCGATGCTAGAAACAATATCATACAAAAGCTGACTGGCACAACCTGGAGATCACAACCAGATACAGTGAAGACATCTGCCTTTGCACTTTGTTACTCTGCTGCTGAGTACACATGCCCAGTATGAAACACCTCTCATCATGCTAAAACAGTGAATGTGGCTCTTAATGAGACATGCTACATCATCACAGGATGTCTACGCCCTATACCACAGGAGGAATTATACCGTTTAGCCAGTATTACACCACCTGACATCTCAGGCCCATTTCCTGTTTGGATATCAACCAGCATGCCAATCCCTTAAATCAAGAAATAGTTTTCTAAGATCTACAGAGACACTTGCAGGAATACCTCAGCAAGCAGGAGTCCAAAAGTGGCAGGCTAAAACCTGGAACCTCAACCCATGGCTGATACTGAATGAGAGACTCCCCACTGGGCACACAGAAGAATGGGCGACTTGGAAGGCACTGAACAGACTGCACTCTGGTATAATGAGATACAGAGCCAATCTTAAGAAATGGGGCTACAAGGTGGAGTAAATGACATGCGAGTGTGGAGAAGACACAGACTACTACAGACACCTACTACAATACAGTCTGAGCCCCGCCACATGCACAATGGAGGACCTTCTTATAGCAACACCAGAGGCACTCCAAGTGGCCAGCTACCAGTCAAAGGGCATTTAGTATAATGCCAAGTTATGTTTTTAAAATACATTACAATTGCACCCTCGGTTTGCTTCTGATACAATAAATAAATAAATTGTGAAGACAATGCTGGATGAACTGTATATGCTATTCTGTATAAGTGTAAGTTTTATAAAATGCCTTCCTCCTCCTCCTTGTCCTAAAGCAGTGATTTTCAACCTTTTTTGAGTCGTGGCACATTTTTTACATTTACAAAATCCTGGGGCACACCACCAACCAAAATGACACTATAACTGTCATTTTATTAACTGTTACCCTCCCCCCTCGTGACGCTGCCGCTTCCGCCAAAGCCCCCTTCCCCCCGGGAGGCCGACACGCAGGAGGCCCATCACCGTCCCAAGGGGGAGGGCTGCGCGGAGTGGCCGAAGCGCACACGGGCTCGGCTGAGCAGGACAAATAGGAATTGAGCACACGGGGTGGCTCCAAGCCTCGGAACAAACTGCGGCAGAGGCCCGCAGCCGTCGCCACCCCCAGCTCTCCTTCCCAAAGGGGTTCAGCCCCCCCCAGGAGTGCCCCCCCACATCCCTTTGGCTTCCCTGCTGTCGCCTTGGGGCCATATCGGGAAGGAATCAAGCTGCGCTGTGGAGCTGTGCATCCAGGCCTCTGTACTGCTCTGCAGCGAACCCGGAGCCCAGCCAGGAGAAGCCAGGAGATGAGTGGTTGCTCCCCTTCCCCTGGCACGGAGGGGCTAGAGGGCAGAAAGCCTTGACTCAAGCCTTCGGGAGCGGGGTCGGGCGGGGGCAGCTTCTGCGGACTCCTCCTCCCTCTCCTCCTCCTTGCTGCCGGAGGGGAGGAGGGCAGAAGAGCGCCCAGGAGCCAGGAAGCAGGAGGAGCCACAGCCCCGGCCAGGTAGCCCTTGGCGTGCAGAGGGTGGGAAGGAGGGAAGGGAAGGAGAGAGAGAGGAGGGAGGAAAGTTCTGGATGTTGAGGGCTCTCCCTGACTGCAGCCAGGCTGGCTGGCATTGCTGCTTCGGCCAGGAAAGCCTCATTTCCGCTGCCTGAAGTTTCCTGCTAGGTTCTCTCTCTCTCTCTCTCTCTCTCTCTCTCCACTGTAATTTCCCACGGCACACCTGATGATCGCAAACGGCACACTAGTTGAACCAGCACACTGGTTGAAAATCACTGTCCCAAGGTGTACGTATGTCAAGATGCTTGAGGTCCCAGGTTTGAAGCTCTATAGGCTTTCCAGCACACGGCAGAGAGCGTTCTCGGTGGCTAATCCGGTCCTGTGGAACTAGCTACCGGCTGAGACGCGGGCCCTGCGGGACCTGATAGCCTTCCGTAGGTCGTGTAAGACCTGGCTGTTCAGGCAAGCATTTGGTGACTGACCGGTGCTTGAATTGATAATCTCCCGCCTAGCCATGCTGCTACTGTCTCTATCACGAATCAGCCTTGTTCTGATTCGTGTGATTTTATGTGAATGTAATTGGTTAGGATTGTTTTATGGTATTTTATGATGTTTTAAATCTTGATGTGTTTTTATATGTTTGGACTTGCCCCACAGACTTGCTCTGAGCCTCGGGAAGGGCGGTTTAGTAAATCGAAACAATAAATAAATAAAATCAGTGAATTTCTCCGAAGGTCTACAATACTTTTAAAAAAATTATACTTTTTAAACTTCCAGACTGAAACTTACCGCCAAATTCAATCCTTTAAAAATAAAATTCAAACCTTCCGAGGTACAGAAGTGAATCACCGATCGAAATCCATCACAAGAACTCTCTGTGTGGCTGTTGGTTCAGCTTATTGAGCAGCTGTGGCAGCAGCAAATTACAGAAAGGGAAGGGCTCCAGGCCATAGTTAGTTATACAGGCAGGGTTCTTTACCTAACCAACAGCAGTGCTTTTTAGGAGGCAGAGCTCTCAAAGTCATTTCAACCTGCAGAATCCCCCAAGGCAACATTCCTCCTCCTCCTCCTTTCTCTGAAGGAGCCAGAGTTCTCATGCGTCTCAATCTAGGCTAGCAAAAGCACAAGCAAGCCCTTTGTCTACAGTTCTGCTCACAGCATCCAATCCTGATTACCAACAGAACTCGAGTATTACTGGGCCATCCGTATTCAAAAAGCCAAGAAATGGGGCACTATGCACTTTTAGTGGCTGTTTCAAATCAGCAAAAACAGTTGCCCCTGAGCATTTAAGCTGCAAAGTACTTTCTGTCATAGAGACAAGGAGCTATTCAGCACTTAAAATGTCAGTTGGGAAGAAGGGGGGGGGGGGGAGAAACTTCCACTCTGGAAACCCTTGAAGCAGTTCTCTGCCAAGACAGAATGGAATTTATTTCTCTCTCTTTTTATTTTTTTTTAGTTTAAACCTAAACTCAAATGTCCGTTTGTGTGGTATATAAAGAGAGCATCTAATTGAATGCTGCACTGTATTTTTTTTAATTTAAAAAAAATGGAAAATCTTTTGGGGTCTTAAGACTCCAAGTGGGTACTCACTCAAGACTCTAAGTGGGTCTTGAGAGAGGGAAAGGCTTCTCCCCTTCTCTCCTACTTCACAGACAGATTGGAGTGGGAGAAATACCAATGTGGCTTCTATTTGCTCAGGAACAAAGTACATGTAGGGAGTAATATTTGCACATGGTTTCTTGATGGTTTTAAGGCTTGTCATCAGGAAACCTAGCTTCCTGTATAAGTTACAAGTTATCTCATTTTCAAATGCTAATTCCCTCGCAGAAGCAAACTGCTATCCTGTTACAACTTTATCTGCAAAGCTGGCAAAAAGGAAATCAAAATATGTCTTTGATTGGTGCAATGGGTTAAACCAGTGTTTCCCAAACTTTTTTGAGCCGCGGCACACTTTTTACATTTGCAAAATCCTGGGGCACACCACCAACTAAAATGACACAAAATGACACTCTAACACAGTCATACATATAGTTAATATGTTTTAAAAATGTATTTATACACTCAGTGTGAAACCTGGGCCTGTTTCGATGAACACAACATAGATATCCTGGCAGGAGTGGCAAAAAGACACAAACTTCCCACACAGAACTCCCATAACCAAGAGAAAATACTATAAGAGTTTGGTGGGCATTGACCTTGGGTTTTGGAGTTCTAGTTCACCTATAGCCAGAGAGCACTGTGGACTCAAACAATGTTGGATCAGGACCAAACTTGGCATGAATGCTCAATATGCCCAAATATAAACGCAGATGGAGTTCAGGGGAAATAGACGTTGACATTTGGGAGTTGTAGTTGCTGGGATTTATAGTTCCCCTACAATCAAAGAGCATTCTGAACCCACCAATGATAGAACTGGGCCAAACTTCCCACACAGAACCCCCAGGAGGCAAGAGGAGGTCTCTACTTGGGGAAAGGGAGGCGGGCCTTCCCAATGCATAGAGAGGGAGAGACCAAGTAGACAACGGGCGGGGAGGGGGGTGGTTGTAATTTTGTGCCTTGATTGAGGTAGGTTTCTTAAAGTTTTTATAGTTCAACACACTAGACTCTCTCCCCCCCCCCTTCCTGAAGGTTCCAATTTCCCACGGCACACCTGATGATTGCTCACGGCACACTAGTGTGCCCCGGCACACTGGTTGGGAAACACTGGGTTAAACCAGTGTTTCCCAATCAGTGAACATCCAATACCCTTTCTTCCCCCACTTGCCGAACACTTTTTTTTCTCCACTTGGGCTCCCTTCTTCCCAGCCTCACTCTGCTCGTTTTCAGGAGGGAAGGGGGGAGGGAGGAAGATGGGACCCCTCCCCCCTCCCCTCCTGAACACACGCTGCCCTGTCGGATCAAAATGGCGGCAGAAGCAGCAGCGTGAGCAAAGCGAGGCAAAGCGAGCAAAGCAAGGCTGGGAATAAAGGAGCCCGAGTGGAGAAGAAAAAGTAAATGTTCAGCAGGAGGGGGAAGAAAGGGCGCGAAGGGGGAGGAAGAGGTCTGTCAAAAGCTGGCATGGGCAAACTTGGACGTTCCAGGTGCTTTGGACTCCAACTCCCATCATTCCTAGCAGCCTCAGGCCCTTTTCCTCCCCCCCCCCCTCAGCCACTTAAGCAGGAAAGGGCCTCAGGCTGTTAGGAATGGTGGGAGTTGAAGTCCAAAGCACCCAGAGGGCCGAAGTTTTCCATGCCTGTTTTAGGGACCTTAAAGTGGTGAGCCTCCTTCCAACATTGTGATTCTGGATAGAAAACAAAACAACCACATAACATAACATTGTTTGAGTCCACAGTGCTCTCTGGGTGTAGGTGAACTACAACTTCCAAACTCAAGGTCAATTCCCAAGCAAACCCTTTCAGTACTTTCTGTCGGTAATGAGAGTTCAATATGCCAAGTTTGGTTCAATTCCATTGTTGCAAGAGTTCAGGATGCTCTTTGATTGTGTGTTAACTATAAATCCCAGATACTGTAACTCCCAAATGTCAAGGTCTATTTTCCCCAAACTCCATCTGTTTTCACATTTGGGCATATTGAGTATTCATGCCATGTTTGGTCCTGATCCAACATTGTTTCAGTCCACAGTGCTCTCTGGATTTTGGTTGGTGGTGTGCTCCAGGATTTTGTAAATGTAAAAAATGTGCCGCGGCTCAAAAAAGGTTGAAAAACACTGGGTTAAACCCTTGTGCCAGCAGGACTGCTGGTAACCAAAAAGTCGGCGGTTCAAATCTGGGGAGCAGGGTGCGCTCCCATCTGTCAGTTCTAGCTTCTCATGTGAGGACATGACAGAAGCTTCCCACAGGATGGTTAAACATCTGAGCGTCCCCTGGGCAACATCCTTGCAGACAGCCAATTCTCTCACACCAGAAGCGACTTGCAGTTTCTCGTCACCCCTAACATACACACACACAAACCCTGGTTATGGACTGTTTTAAATTAAATGTTATTCTCTACTCCAGGCCAATGTATGTACGAAGTACGAGGTTGAATACTCTCCAGGTAGGCGTATTTAATTCTCCAGGTTTCTGCAATACAAAGGGCATACTGCTAGGGCAAGATCACACTACTGCCATGGTAACCAATCAACAATAACAGTATTGCCTTCTGTAGTCATACGGCATGTTTATATTCAAAGTTCAATCATTTATCAAGAAAATAGCTGATTTGGTTAGAATATTTATTCACACAATCACAGCAGTAAAACATACGTGTGCCTTTCACCTTAAGAACAGACAGGACTCTCGAGCTCTGAGGATTACTTGGGAAGGAATCACACTGGAACATTGCAGCATACCGAAATACCTGGGGGTCACTCTGGGCCGTGCTCTGACTTATAAGAAGCACTGCTTGAATACCAAGCAAAAAGTGGGTGCTAGAAATAATCACATACGAAAGCTGACTAGCACAACCTGGGGATCACAACCAGACACAGTGAAGACATCTGCTCTTGCACTTTGCTATTCTGCTGCTGAATACGCATGGCCAGTGTGGAATACATCTCACCATGTTAAAACAGTGAATGTGATTCTTATGAGACATGCCGCATTATCACAGGATGTCTACGCCCTACACCACTGGAGAAACTATACTTTTTCTGGTACTGCACCACCTGACGTCCGTAGGGAATTAGCAGCCAGTAATGAAAGGACCAAGGCATTGACATCTCCAGCCCATCCTCTGTTCGGATATCTGTCAACAAGCCAATGCCTTAAATTAAGAAACAGCTTCCTAAGATCTTCAGATACTCGCAGGAATACTTCAGCAGGCAAGAGTCCAAAAGTGGCAGGTTAAAGCCCAGAGCCTCAAAGATTGGCTGACAGTGGATGATTCTCCCCTGAGCACACAGAAGACTGGGTGACTTAGAACAGTGTTCCCAACCGCTGTGACGCAGCACAGTAGTGTGCCGTGACGGACCTCCTGCTGTGCTGCGAGAAAACTCTCTGCCCCCCTTCCTTCCCCCCTCCTCCTGCCGAAATCCTGCTGCTTGGGGGAGGAGAAGGAAGGGCCGGGCGGCGGCAAACAAAAAGAAGGGGCCGGGGCACCGCCTCCTTCGGCCATTTCCCCAGCCAGCCTCCAATTCGCCATGACTCCCGCCATGACTCTCGGCCCTCGCTTGCTGAAGCCGCACGAAGGAGCCCCGCCCACTGAAGCCCTTCCACCGCTCATGCTCCTCCTCCTCGCGACTTCAGCAAGCGAGGGGCGGGAGTCATGGCGGAGAGCGGCGCCGGGGAAGTCAGGAAGGGGGCGGGGCATGGTGCGGCCTGGCTCCGCCCCTTCCCCCCGGCTTCAGCTCTACCACAGCTTCTCCAGCCTTGAGGGGAAAGTGCCAAGCCAGCATTGTGCTGGCTCTGCCACCACTGGCTTGGCACTAGGGTTGCCATATGAATAAGGGACAGGTACCTAAAAATAGGGAATTTTTCACAAAAAATAAGGGACACTTCCTAAAAACATGAAAATCAATCGATGATTTCCAAGTTTTTAGGAAGTGTCCCTTATTTTTGTGAAAAATTCCCTATTTTTAGGTACCTGTCCCTTATTCATATGGCAACCCTACTTGGCACTGCCCCCTCAAGGCTGGAGAAGCTGTGGGAGAGCTGAAGCCAGGGGGAGGGTGCAGGGCATGGCATAGCCTGGCTCCTCCCCCTCCCCTGGCTTCGGCACTCCCAGCAGCTGCTCCCTGCAGCCGACCATCCCCCAGCTGTTCTTTACTGTGTTAGAGTGTCATTTTGTGTCATTTTGGTTGGTGGTGTGCCCCCGGATTTTTTTAATGTTAAAAGTGTGCCGCGGCTCAAAAAGGGTTGGGAAACACTGACTTAGAAGGTGCTGAACAGACTGTGCTCTGGCATCACGAGATGCAGAGCTAACCTTAAGAAATGGAGCTACAAGGTGGAGTCCATAACATACGAGTGTGGAGAAGAGCAAACCACAGACCACTTGCTGCAATGCAGTCTGTGCCCTGCAACATGAACAATGGAGGAGCTTCTTACAGCAACACCAGAGGCACTCCAAGTGGCCAGCTTCTGGCCAAAAGTTATTTAGTATAATGTCAAGTTTTTAACTTACTTTGTGGTTGTTCTATACATGAAAACTGTCTTCTCAATTCGCTTCCGACGCGATAAATAAAAACTGTGATCAGTGCTTGCTAATTAATAGTTCTATTATTTAAATGGCTTCAGAAGTATCCTCATAAAGTGTTCCATTGTATAATTTGAAACATGCAGGCTGAAATACTTATGCGAGATCTACTTCAGCAACGTCTAAAGCTTTCCTGCTTTGAGTGGTTAGAATTAATGTAAGAGCACTATTCAGATTACCCATGCATGTATCGAGCTACATTTTCCGTGCCACAAATTTATTTTCACATTCCAAAACTCATTTTAAAGAATCCTTCGTTGGCTATTTTAAATAACTGTCACAAATATGCTGCACATTTCATTACAGACAAATTGTGCTTCTGCTGATGATCTGCCAATTTCAGAAAAAACTACTTTTTTAAAGTGGAGAGGTTGTAGCCCTGATTTGGTATTAGTATATAAACACATTGTTTGCATACATGATGCCGTGTTATACAAATCATAGCGCCAACAGCAGCATAAACTGAAGAAAAAAGAAACTGTTTCCACTGACAACTATTTTCTTATTTCAAGAACTTGGTTTATTGTATTTTTTCATTTTCTTTCTCTCCTCTTGTGTGTTCAAAAAGGATTAACTGTTCTGCTTTCTGTAGGTAGCTGGCTGAGATACAAAGAGAACACTAAACAAACAAACAAAATAAGTTATGAAAAACTACGGACTGGGATGTGTGGATGAGCTCATCACTTAGTGGGCTGTATGGAACAATGAATGAGCTATTAATATAGATCTCTTAATAAAAACAGATCCTATTCTTAGCAACTAACATAGGTTGAAGTATTAAATTTGTTTCATTAGTACACCGTTGCCTCAAAACCATGCCGCAACAAGAGCAAGTGGTCTCACGAAACCCTCTTATGGTGTTGAGGCAATGGGGAGAAGCTGACTACCCATGAAAGATTACTATTACTACTACTTCAGCTCTAGATGATTATTTATTATTTATTTATTTACTTTATTTATATTCTGCTCTTCTCACCCCAAAGGGAACTCAGAGCAGATTACAGATACACATACTTAGCAGACAATCCCTGCCGTTTCCACATACACAACATATAGACGAACAGAGGCAAACTCTGGCCACCAGGGGGAGCTGACGCACTCCTCATCTCTCAGCGCTCCCAGCGTCCCTTGTTGTTCCTTCCCCATTCTTCAGCGTTCCTGGAGTTCTTTAATGGCCTCATAATTCAGTCAAAAATTTCCTCCCCACTTAATGTGGTATCTTTATCTTCTACTTGATAGATACAACTGTCTTTCGGTTGCAAAGGTTGACAGCAGGATACACTTAAAGGTCGAGCACCCACCTCAACCCGGGTAGGCCTCAAACTCATTACTGGTCAGAGAGATCTTATGCAGCTGACAGTTAGCCAGCTGTGCCACATTCCCGGTGTACTAATCCTGGAGAGTGGTCCCTGGTCAAGTGGTCCCTGGGGGAACCACTGAATTATAGGCATGCATCTGTATATCTGTATCTGTATACCTTTATAAAGCGGAATGTTTGTATGTATGTATGTGTGCGGAGGGCGGGAGGGCGGAAGGGCGGGAGGGCGGATATGTGGCAGCCACTTTCACAGGCCACAGCGACCAGCGCTGGTGATGGACCTGCACCAAACTTGGTACACATAACCCCCCTAACCTCCTTTACGTCCTGGTGCGGTTCGGGGGACATGGCCCATGGATTATGGGATTTGTAGTACTTTCAAACACTTTGGTTCCCACAGACCACTGAGGCCACCAAAAAGGACCAATACAGACCACACTTAGCACACACAGCCCCCATGACCCACTCTACGTCCTGGTGCAGTTTGGAGGAGGGTGGACCAGGGATGATGGGACTTGAAGTACCTCTACTCACTTCCCAAGTCCATTGCGACCCTCATCCAATTACTGATCGAGAACACACTTGGCACACATAACCCCCATGACTGCCTTCACGTCCTGGTGAGGTTTGGGGGAGGACTGACAATGGATGATGGGATTTGTAGTACTTTCACACCCCTCTGTTCCCACAGACCACTGTGGCCCCCAACAAACACTGATAAAGACCACACTTGGCACACAGAGCCCCAGTGACCCACTCTACATACTACTGAAGTTTGGAGGGGGGCAGAACATGGATGATGGGACTTGCAGTACCTTCCCTCACTTTCCAAGACTTCTACAAACCTAATCCTATGACTGATCAACAAGAAACCTGTCATACAGAGCCCTCATGACCCACTCTACATCCTGGTGCTGTTTTGTGTGAGACGGACCACGGATGATGGAACTTGAAGTACCTTCACTCACTTCCTAAAAACAATGCAACCCTCATCCATTCACCAATACAGACCAAACTTAGCACACAGAGCCCCCATGACCCAATCTACATCCTACTACACTTTGGGGGAGGGTGGACGACAGATAATGGGACTTCCACTACCTTCAGTAATTTCATGATACCACTGCAACTCCCAATAATGATGGATCAAGACCAAACTTGGCACACAGAGCCCTCATGACCCACTCTACATCCTGCTGCACTTCTCAAATGACCCGGGCACCGCCGGGTCCCCAAGCTAGTTTTTAATAAAAGACACTCTGATCGTGCTCACTCAGAAAACAGTTATTGAAAATCAGGATATTAATGCGCCTTTAAAATCAGAGTGTTTGATAAAACTTTTTTTTTTACAAATGTAACATTTTGAGACTACAGAAAGGGATAGTTTGCACATGTAAGCATTGCTGTGTTGTTTTTGTCAAAGTACGACAATTCAGCAAAATACATTTTACTAAAAATTGTAAGCCCTAGCTGAAGAATGCCATGTTGGGTTTTTTCCCCTATATGCTACATGTGTGTGTGTGTGTGTGTGTGTGTGTGTGTGTGTATATATATATATATATATATATATAGAGAGAGAGAGAGAGAGAGAGAGAGAGAGAGCCTTCAATGTAAATCTTGTGTACTTCATTTCTGCAATTTACCAAGCAGAATGATTTGAGAAAAAAAATATGTATGGAATACTTGAAAAACATTAGCTGAGTCAAAAAATATGCAAGGTTCACTATGATGATAATCTAACAAAAAAGGGGGTGAATAGGGAGAAATTCTTCAAACACAAAAAGTGAACACATATTTCAAGACAATGGGGGCTTTAAAAAAAAGACAGAAATTGTGCAATTAGAATCCCTGATGGCGCTGCCTTAGAACTCGACTTATTACTTCCAGTTCAGGAAATCTTTTGGGGCCAAAGCAGACAGCTCTTATTGTTATCTCAGTTTGCGGTTATTTAAATAGCTTTCATCCCCCCCCCCCCCCATTCTTTTAACCAGACTGGTTGTATGTCAAACTTTAGAGCAAGTAATATAGTTGTTATTCCCAGAAACAGTTCAATGTTACCGAATGTTAAGAGGTAGAGAAAACTATAGGAAGTGGAAGTGGAAACTTGAGTATGCAACTGCAAACCAAGTTATAGGGAGTGGAAACAAGAGTTTACTACGGGGAAGCACAGAAGAAAATATAAAGTAAGGATAATACAGAACAAGCCATCACCAGAGTTTCAAGAAAGGAAACTCTAACAAGTTCTAACATTAGAACAGGGCTAAACAAAACACATCTGAAGTGTCGTTGTAGTAAATGCTACTAAATTCTAAGCAAAGCATTACATGGCTTACTCCAGTGTTTCCCAACCTTTTTTGAGCACACTTTTTACATTTACAAAATCCTGGGGCACACCACCAACCAAAATGACACAAAATGACACTCTAACACAGTAATACATATAGTTAATATGTTTATAAATGTATTTATACACTCAGTGTGAAACTTGGGCCTGTTTCGATGAGCACAACATAGATATCCTGGCAGGAATGGCAGAAAGACACGCACGAAGGTCCTGCTCAACAGCTGGGAGTTATAGTTCACCCGCAATCAAAGAGCATTCTGAACTCCACCAATGATGGAATGGAATCAAACTTCCCACACATAACTACCATAACCAAGAGAAAGTACTATGAGAGTTTGGTGGGCATTGACCTTGAGTTTTGGAGTTGTAGTTCACCTATATCCAGAGAGCACTGTGGAGGAGAGGGAGGAATACATGGGGCGAGTCTGTGCAGTTGCATCCGCACGGGTCACGTCTTCTCCCCCCCCCCCCCCCGAAGCGGCAGCGTGAGCAAAGTGAGGCAAAGCGAGCAGAGCGAGGCTGGGAAGAAGATTAGCTTACTCTATCCAAACCAAGTATTGATTCACTTACTCTATTTTGAGAGAGACTTTTAATTTTAATAACACTTGTTCTTAATAAATACCATCCATTTCCATATATACTTGTGTATGTTAATCTCATGTATCAATCAGTGGCGAGATTTGAGGCCAAATTTATGGATTTTGATGTGACCCATGGATAAGTCGAGATTGATTTTACATCAGTGGTTCCCAACTTTTGGTCCTCCAGTAGTTTTGGACTTCAACTCCCAGAAATCCCAGTCATACTCAGCCTTCCTTATGGTACTGCTCTCGCATCTATAGGTTACTACGGGGAATACCATTGCTTTAACTGTTCATTGCCAGTGTGATGTCTCTACTCTTAACTATTTATATTATATTATAATATAAATATTATGCTATTATATTCAACTCTTACTCCTAACTTAGCTACCCCTCTATTTTACCTTGGTCAGACCACACCTAGAATACTGTGTCCAGTTCTGGGCACAACAATTGAAGGGACATGTTGACAAGCTGAAATGTGTCCAGAGGAGGGCGATTAAAATTATCAAGCATCTGGAGAACAAGCCCTATGAGGAGCGGCTTAAAGAGGCGGGCATGTTTACCCTGTAGTAAAGAAAGCTGAGAGGAGACATGATGGCCATGTATAAATATATGAGGGGAAGTCATAGAGAGGAGGGAGCAGGCTTGTTTTCTGCTGCCCTGGACACTAGGACGCGGGACAATGGCTTCGAACTACAGGAAAGGAAAACATGAGGAATAACTTCCTAACCGTGAGAGCTGTTCAGTAGTGGAACTCTCTGCCCCAGAGTGTGGTGGTGGCTCCTTCTTTGGAGGCTTTTAAACAGATGCTGGATGGACATCTGTCGAGAGTGCTTTGAATGAGATTTTCCTTCTTCTTGGCAGGGGGTTGGACTGGATGGCCCATGAGGTCTCTTCCAACTCTATGATCCTATGGGATAGCTCTTACCCATCAGAAAAGATAATTAACTAGAATACCTGTGCTCTGACTCAGTATAAAGAAGCTTGATATATTCACATACACATTGTACATTGTCCCGTAACTTTAAGAGTCTCCAAAACAACGTATCCTTTTGCAAGGTTTCCTCCTTATGAATAAGAAAAAGACGTTTAAATGTTGATGTGAACAGAACATGTATAACACAGCCACATTTTACCAAGTAAAATTATTTATTTATTTATTATTTGAACTTGTAAGCCGCCACTCCCCGAAGGCTCGGAGCGGCTCACAGTCACATAAAAACATAATACAATCAAACAGAATTTAAAATTGGCAGAAATAGTTATACAATTTAGCAGTCGAATGCTAACCGAAAGAGATAAGTCTTGCAGGCGTTGTGGAATGTTGGTAAATCTTGCTAGGCCCGGACTTAACTTGGAAGAGTGTTCCAAATTGATGGTGCCACCACAGAAAAGGCTCTGCACCGGGTGGACGCCAAGCGAATAGATTTAACGCTAGGTACCTCGAGGAGGTTCAGATGTTCGGAGCGGAGTGATCTCTGAGGTTGATAGGGGATAAGACAGTCCCTCAGATACAACGGCCGCAGACCATGCAAGGCCTTGAAGGTTAACACCATCACCTTGAAGTTGATCCGGTGCTCGAACATGTGTGTGTATAACATATAATAAAAGTCAGTGTTTGCGGGCGGTGGTGCGGCTGAGCGGCCGAGCGGAGGGAGGATTATGTGCCAGCGTTTCGATTGGCTGCCACTGTGGGATTATTTGCATAACGGGCTCTGATTGGCCAGCCTCAGAACTCCAACATTCTACGGCCCAAGACAGAGGGGATTGGTTGCCACTGAAATGGTATTTGCATAACGTACTCCGATTGGCCAACCACATTCCAAGGTGACTCAGAGGGAAAAGGAAATGCCTCAGGCAGTCACCAACTGCGGCCCACAGCAATGACGGATCACGACCAAACTTGGCAAACAGGGGACCAATGGCCCACTTCACAACCTGGTGTGGTTTAGGGCAGGATGGGCCATGAATGGTGGGATTTGCAATACATTCACCTCATACACTTCCCAAACAACAGTGAAGCCCCTATAAATCACAGACCACGCCCAAACGGCCCCAGAGGGGATTGGCTGCCACTGAAATCGTATTTTCATAACGGACTTCGAATGGCCATCCACATTCCAACATTCTACGGTGACTCAGAGGAAAAAGGAAAAGCCTCAGGCAGTCAGACACTGCGGCCCACAGCAGTGACGGATCAGGACAAAAATTGGCAAGCAAGGGACCAATGGCCCACTTCACAACCTGGTGTGGTTTAGGGCAGGATGGCCCACGAATTATGGGATTTGCAGTACCTTCACCTCATTCACTTTCAAAACAACACTGTAGCCTCTATACATCACAGACCAGGCCCAAAATTGACAACAAGGCATCCTTAACTTGATTTTCTTGACTAGGCCTCAGCACATGGGATATTGTTAGGCTCCCTCAACTTGATTTTCCTGACTAGGCCCCCGGGACTCGCAGTACCTTAAGTTCTTGAGACCACTGAATGCCACATAAACATCTACCGTATTTTTCGCACCATAAGACACACTTTTTTTCCTCCCAAGGGGGGAGGAAATTTCAGCCGCGTCTTATGGTGCGAATATGCAGGCGGGGGGGCGCTGGAGCAGAGGGAGGCGGCGATATACTCACCCTGTCGCCGCCTCTCCTCTTCTTTGGTCCGTTGCGGCAGCGGAGGGACGCTGGTTCGCTCGCCATCTGCCTCCTTTGCTTCCCCCACCTTTGCTTCCCTCAAGGAAAGGGCGGAGGGAAGCAAAAGGAGGCGAGGCGGAGCGAACCGCGTCGCGTCACAGCTGGCGACGCGGTTCGCTCTCCCTTCGCCTCCTTTTGCTTCCCCCGCCCTCAAGGAAAGGGCGGAGGGAAGCAAAAGGAGGCGGCGGGCGGAGCGAAGCGCGTCACGTCACAGCTGACGCGCGGTTCGCTCTCCTTCGCCTCCTTTTGCTTCCCCCGCCCTCAAGGAAAGGGCGGAGGAAGCAAAAGGAGGCGGAGGGCGGGCAAACAGCGTCGCGTCACAGCTGGCCGCGGCGCGGTTCGCTCTCCCTTCGCCTCCTTTTGCTTCCCCCGCCCTCAGGAAAGGGCGGAGGGAAGCAAAGGAGGCGGCGGCGCGAACCGCTCGCGTCACAGCTGACGCGACGCGGTTAAAGCTCCCTCCGCCTCCTTTTGCTTCTCCCGCCCTAAGGAAAGGGGCGGAGGGAAGCAAAAGGAGGCGGAGGGCGGAGCCCGAACCGCGTCGCGTCACAGCTGACGCGACGCGGTTCGCTCTCCCTCTGCCTCCTTTTGCTTCCCCGCCCTCAAGGAAAGGGGCGGAGGAAGCAAAAAGGAGGCGGAGGCGGAGCCGCGTCGGCGTCACAGCTGACCTGCGCGCGGTTCGCTCTCCCTCCGCCTCTTTTGCTTCTCCCGCCCTCAAGGAAAGGGGCGGAGGGAAGCAAAAGCAGGCGGAGGCGGAGCTGACGTCAGAGCTGACGCGACGCGGTTCGCTCCGCCCTCTGCCTCCTTTTCCTTCCCCCCACCTTTTCTTCCCTCAAGGAAAGGGTGGGGGGAAGGAAAAGGAGGCAGAGGGCGAGCGAACCAGCGAGCCCTCTGAGAAGACGCACCTGCTGATAAGACTAACCTAGATTTTAGAGGGGGAAATATGGTAATAGGAACCAACCTTGGCATACAGTGCCTTCCTCAAATAACCTGGGCACCGCCGGGTCCTCAGCTAGTGTGTGCGTGTGTGTGTATGTATATATATATGTACACACACATATATAATATGTATGTATATATATTATACAGAACATGTATAACACAGCCACATTTTACCAAGTAAAATTATGATCATTATTCAGTAGATCATTAATTTTTTACAAACATCTGATAGTAAGGTAATCCCAATCTGATCTGCCTCTTACAACCCTTGCTAATGGCCAATAAATATCTGTGCAACATCTGAATATTTTAACTGCCATCCTTTGCAACCTAACATCACATTAAAATACCAAGCATTTCGTTTCAAAATTAGCAGTCCCCATACCCACCCCAGAAGCAATCAACATTCCTAATGTAAGTGGGACAGCGTTTGTTGATCATTAACTTTCGGGACTATTGTACTCCAAAATACGTCCAATCCCCACACACCTTTAAGTGCAGGCAATCACTTCCTGATTCTCTACCACTTCCATCTAACAGTGGATTTCAATGTCAGAATAATTTGGAAAGTCACAATACTAAGGCGAAAGGACTCATTTTAGCAAGGTGCAATGTTCTGGAAGTTTTGTTTTGTCATGTCCTTGTAGTTCAACATCTAATTGACAACTATTTCTAATCAAGGCAAGAGATACAATTTTAAAAACCTACACTGGTTGCTACTAACTTTGGTGCAAGAAAGATAAACCAGGAAGGAATTGCCCTTGCAAAAGCTTATAAAGACGCAATTAGTGTACACATTCCACTGTTATCTGCCCTCACTTTGAAGCAATGTACTTTTTTATAATTCGTGATGGGCATCACAAGGTCATTGTATTGGATCATGCACAATATTCCGGGTATGGGGGTGGCAACAGATCAAACTGTTAATTATATAAATATAACCTGCTCTACATTGCTGGGACGGAGCAGAACAAAAAGTTTTTATATTACTATATTTGCATTTCCTAACGACCAATTTTTAGCATGACAGAAAAGATTAAAACTCATAGGAAAACCTACTCCAGCATTTCCTAACAGAAGGAAAATGGCTAAAATAAATGTGGTGTGTCGCAATGGTTTGAGAGTTAAGACTGAGCGCCACCTGCATGGACATTTTTGAGTTCTTAAAGGTTTGCATTGTTAAAGTGTGTTTTTGCAGCCTGCACAGTTTGCAAGAGGTTTAGTTGCATTTATTGGTCATTAGTACCTGTCAATCATCATTAGCAGAGACCAGTTGAGTTTGTTCTGTCCCTTTTTCCTGGGATCTGAGGAACAAGCTACTTTTCATTCCAGAGATTACCAGGATCCCTCCTGAAAGGACGTGTTTAGAAGGTTTGCCAGACCAGGCCCTTGGTCAGGCCATCTTTCAATACCAGTCTGATTTTCTTGGAATTCAAGCAGAAGGCTCAGCATATCGGAAGGCCTCCAAAGTTCCAAGTGCCACCAAACCAGTCATCTGGCCTCAAGAGGAAGACTTCATGACTTCAAGTTTGACCGTCTGACTGGGGTACGAGTGTTCCTACCTCAAAGCCATTGGAAGAGAAAGGACTGAGAGAGCCTTCTGGCTAAAGCTTCGTGGACCAAAACAGTAAAGGAACTTTAAAGTATTAACTTTCCTACCTTATTTTGGAGACTACCTCACCAGTCAGGCATATAGCCAGGGGGGGGGCTAAGGGGGCCTCAGCCCCCCCCCCCGAAATTCTCAGGGTGGTCCACGAAAAGGCCTTACTGATACATTATTTAAACTGTTATGTTTATTCATATCATGATCTGATCCCCATGCTCATTATATCCCACATTAATGGGGTTATTGGGATAACAATACAAAAGTTTTGCTAGGGTAGACCCTCTTCCACCCAGTCTCAGCCCCCCCACCAGAACCAAACTCAGCCCCCCTGGAATCAAAATCCCGGCTATGGCCCTGCACCAGTTATTATTTTGGGGAAATTAAGCAAAGTGTCTGAGTGAAGCTAACTCATGTAATGAAGAATAAAGCTTCTGAGTTGACCAAAGTGTTCAATTTGGTCCTTGCAGCCCTGAGCCTTTAAAGGGAGGCAAAAAAACCAATCCCCTGGAATAGATAGACCATGTCCTTGCCCATTCACAAGGCATTGATAGCCCGGGAGCGACAGCACAAAGACTGACTGCACAGTAAGCTGCTTTGAGTCTCCTTTGGGAGATAAAGCAAGGTATAAATAATAATAACAATAATAATATCAACAACAATGATTCTACCCTCTTGGCCATGGAAACCTATTAGGTGTCATTGGGCAAATCACATCCTCTCAACCTCAAAAGAAGATAAAGTAAAAACCTATCTACACAAAACTTGCCAAGAAAACCCTATCATAGGATTACCTTAATCTTGTCATAACTTGGATTGTTAATACAATGTAAAAGGGCCAGAGAGATAGCACAGCGGTAACAACAGCTGTGTTTGCAATCAGAAGGTTGCATGTTCGATTCCTGGGCTGGTCTGGACACCCGGCTGTGAGCCCTGTCCACTGTCCACCTAACAGATCAAAAACAAGCCAGCTGTGAGTAGATGAACTAGGAACCGCTCAGCAGGGAAGGATTTTTATAAGGACTTTACAACACCTGAATAAAAATAAGGAAGATCGGCCGCCGGAGGTGGAATGCGGAACCAGAGGCTCTCGTCTGAGGATGAAGCAACAGCACCCCCTTGTGACGTAATGGAGCAACTGCACCTGCGACGCAGCCAAAAGAGAAAAAATCTTTCTAATTGCACGTTTGACTGCACATGTTTGTCTGTACAGTGTATTGTAATTGTATGTCAGTCGGCAGGGACAGTCTGCTGTATGTGTAATGTAATCCGCTCTGAGTCCCCTTCGGGGTGAGAAGAGCGGAATATAAATAAAGTGTATTATTATTATTATTAAAAGCAGTCAGAATCACTACTGAATAAAAGGTCTATATTTTCAGACATTTGTCAAGATTTTGTAAGTATAAAACTATCATTTGTGAATACTCACCAACAACATGGTTTTCTATTAGACTGTAAGCTGCAGTTTTACTAGGTACGTATTATGTGTTTTAATAAGATATGGGAAAAACACTATCACACAAAAATATTACTTGTTGTGTGCTTTTAAGTTGTTTCTGACTTTCAGAGATCCAAAGGTGAATCCATCATCGGATTCTGTTGGTACAATTTGTTCAGAAAGGGTTTGCTTCCTCTTAGGACTTTATCACAATAGGAAATACACCATTTCTGAGACTGTTTGAAACTGATTTCGAACGGGTCCCACCACAAGACGTTTGCCCCATCCCATTAGTATACTGTCCGATTCCATCTGCAAAATATTGCAGAAATGGATTATTTGCAGGCGAAATTCTAAATGTGTGTTCTTTTTGAAATACTACGGATTCTTCCGTTGCTGAAATGCTGTTTTTTTGTGCGATAGGAAAATCTGCATGCATCCTATCCGCAACTATACTTTTTAAAAAGTCACAGTATGATGTGGCGTGTGTTTTGAATGGACTGGGAGGAGCCAATCTTCCATGATGTGAGGAGTCAAAGTGCAGTATATTTTCAAATCATAAGAATTGTAATAATCAGGTGTAATGAGGAAAGTATGCACCCTGTCTCAAGTCAATCTAAAGTTGACCAAAACCAGATTCGTAACCCTTTTGGTACTGATGTTGAAGAGGGGTCCCAAGTCAAAGTGGTCCCTGGTAAAAAAAAAAAAGGTTTGGAACCACTGGTATAAACACATATAATGCAGTTCAAACTGCATTATATGAATCTACATTGATCATATAATGCAATTCAGACTGCATCATTTGCACATGTAGATCCAGCAAATAATAAATAGGACTGCAGTTCCCTTCCAGATCTGCTGTTCTTTGTAGACACTATTTGATGCCAATTGGGAAGGGCTAATATGCACAAGTGAGGAGCCCCCAGTGGTGCAATGAGTTAAACCCTTGTGCCAGCAGGACTGAAGACCAACAGGTCGCGGGTTCGAATCTGGGGAAAGCGCCCTCTGTCAGCACCAGCTCCCCATGCAGAGACATGAGAGAAGCCTCCCACAAGGATGGTAACACATCAAAACATCCGGGCGTCCCCTGGGCAACGTCCTTGCAGACGGCCAATTCTCTCACACCAGAAGTGACTTGCAGTTTCTCAAGTCGTTCCTGCCACGATAGAGATAGATATATATGGACAAGTGACTTCATCTGCATTATAGCTTGAATTTCATATACTTCATCTGCATATTATTTAACATCTACATGCATCCGCTTGCACAGCTGGTGCGGAGTTATGGGCTGGAGTGTCACCAGTACGCTGACGACACCCAGCTCATTCTGAGGATGGACGGCAGGCCGGGTTCTGTCCCCGATAATTTCCAACACTGCCTCGAAGCCGTTACTGGATGGCTGCGAGCCAGTAGGTTGAGGGTGAATCCGGCGAAGACGGAGATCTTGTGGCTGGGTCGCCCGGTGATGTTAATGTCCAGCTTCCGAGCCTGGACGGTGCGGTGTTATGCCCATCGCCTTCCGTAAAGAGCCTGGGGTCCATTTGGACTCCCAGCTGACCATGGAGGCCCAGGTCTCTGCGGTCAGCAAGATCGCTTTCATCTGCGACAGGCAAGGAGGCTGGCCCCCTATCTCTCCCGGAACGATCTGGCCACGGTGATCCAAGCCACAGTCATCTCAAGGCTGGATTACTGCAACGCTTACGCTGGCCTTCCTCTGTCGGTGACCAGGAAGCTCAGGCTAGTGCAGAACACTGCCGCCCGGCTCCTGTCTGGCACGCCAGCTGGCGCCCACATAACACCTGTTTTGCAGGATCTGCACTGGCTGCCAATTGAGCACCGGATCACCTTCAAAGTGTTGGTCCTCACCTTTAAGGCCTTACACGGCCTGGGGCCAGCGTATTTGAGGGACCGTCTCACCCCATATTGCCCTCCGAGATCACTGTTATTAATTACTGTACTGCTGTTGTTTTTAATTGTTTTTAACTGCTTATTGCCTGTATTTTACTGTGCCCTTCGGCTCCTGTAAGCCGCCGCGAGCCTCAGGGAGTCGGCGGCATAGAAGCCCGAATAACAAATAAATAAATAAATAAATATACTGGTGAACATAAAAATAAAATGCTTTTTAAAGGAAGAACAAATGAAGCCACTGCATGCCACCATCAATCCATGTGCCAAATTTATTTGCTGCCGCCTCATTATATGCCACTTAGGAAGCACCCTGGCTAGTGAGCCTCCAGGGCTGATCCCTTCAACACAAGAACAAGTGATAGGCTTTTTCTCTAGTGGAATATAATTTTTACGAAGCTCTGTTTCTCTACTGTTTGAGATGGTTGGAAAAACAAAAAAAACCCTTTTAATTTAAATTTAAAAATACAAAAAGAAAATATACAAAAAAATACCTCTTTGGGTATCACCAAAAGAGGCATTCCAAATAAGGCAACTGGAAAACAACAAATGGAAAATATACAAAGACCTACTATATCATGAAGGTACGGAGGTGAATTTGAAGACCAAGCTTCAATTAGCCAATGAAGGATACGAGATGGGCTTGTTCCCCTACTTCCAGATGAGAGAAAGATATAGAGAGGACGAGAAGATTGGTTTTGAAAGCCAAAGCAATGAGTTAGAAGATGCAATCATGGGGAAAGAGGAGAAACTAGTGACAAAAATATATAAAATACTACTGAAGAGGGAAAGCGATAAAGATCAAAACAGAGGTTTTATGAAAGAATGGTCCAGGAATATTGGATTCAAAATAAAACCAGACATATGGAAAAATATCTGAAAATATAATATAAAAATATATTGTTATAAATACAGAGAAAACTGGATAACGGTACTATATAGATCAGTGCTGTCCAACTTCTATAGGCCCAAGGGCCGGACGTCTGGTGGCTGACCACCTGGCGGGCCGGAGGGGCGGCCAATAGCGGGGCGGGGCCAACTGCAGGGGCGGGCCGATCCCCGGAGTGACGCTGTAGGAGGGAGGCGGAGCAAAGAGGGGTTCCCTTGCTCCTCCTCCCTTCTGCAACGCCAAACTGGGCAAGAGGCACGCGATTTCGCCATGCCTTTTGCCCAGTTTGACGCTGTGGAGAAGGAAGGGAGGTGCAGAGAGGGGTTCCCTTTGCACCCCCTTCCCCTAGCAGCGTCAAACTGGGCAAGAGGCACGGCGATTTCGCCATGCCTTTTGCCCAGTTTGACGCTGTGGAGAAGGAAGGGAGGTGCAGAGAGGGGTTCCCCTTGCACCTCTTCCCCTTCAGCAGCGTCAAACTGGGCAAGAGGCACGGCGATTTCGCCAAGCCTCTAGCCCGGGTTGACGCTGTGGAGAAGGAATTACTCCCTCCTCCTTCTCTTTCCCGGGCACCACGGCTGTCCCGAGCCGCCGCGCCAGGGAAAGGCACGGCGCCCGGGAAAGAGGAGGAGGAGGGAGAGCAGAAGGCGGCGCCAAGGGCAGCGCGTCACAGGCCTGGCGTGACGCGCTGCCCTTGGCGCCGCCTACTCCTCCTTTTCGGCGGCTCCCCCGCCCTTCCTAGGGAGGGGGAGCCGCCGCTTTGGAGAGGCGGCGCCAGGGGCAGCGCCGTCACGCCAGGCCTGTGACGCGCTGCCCTTGGCGCCGCCTACTCCTCCTTTCAGCGCAGAGAGAGGATGGAGGGGGCGGTGCAGGAGGAGGAGCTAGCTCTTCCCTCCTCCCTGCCCTGCCTCCCCCTCCTCAAGCCGCCATTTTTTTAAAAATTAGATTTTTTTAAAAAAATTAAAAATGGCGGCTGGGGCATAGCTGGGGCCGTGCCCAAGAGGCATGGCGAAATCGCCAGTTGGACAGTCCTGATATAGATGGTACCTTACCCCAGATAAATTGGCAAAAATATACAAGAAATCAAAACCTAACTGCTGGTGTTGCAACGGGAAAACCTTCTTTCACATGTGGTGGCTCTGTCCAAAAGCCAAAAGATATTGGAACAAGATTAAAAAAAAAAAAGAAAAAATGCTAAAAATAATAATAATAAAGAAACCTGAATTTTTTTTACTTGGAATCATGGAATCCAATTTTGACACAAGTGAAAGAAAAATATTTATATTAGTAACTACAGCAGCAAAGCTGCTATACGCAAACTATTGGAAGTCAGGGGACAGCCCGTCCAAAAATGAATGGCTACAAAAAGTTATAGAGACATGTCAGATGGAAAAGCTGACGGAAGCAGTAAGAGAGGAAAATAGTAGAGAAAGTAAATAAGAAATGGGACTGGTCCCTACTGCAAGAATATAATAAAAGAGAATGCAACATAGATTTAAACTTTGTAAGTTAAGATATAATAGGATGGAGCTAATTCTCCCATCAGATGTATTTAAGATATGGTTCTTTCTTTTTATTTTACTTATTTATTTATTTACTTTGCTTCTAGACCGCCTCTCTCAGCCCGAAGGCGACTCAAGGCGGTGTACAAATAGCAGAACTGCTCAAGACAAACAAATGAACAATTATCAATACAATTCCAACATATACAATTTAGCATTTAACGTTAAAAACACAATATCAGCGTCTCATTATTAAGTAATTAAGATTATTATCCAATTGATTTCATCGCATCGTTCCTTAGGTCTCTATTTGATAATCATACTTCATTTGCAAATGCCCGGTCAAATAGCCAGGTCTTGACCTTCCTGCGAAATGTCAGGAGGGAGGGGGCTGATCTGATGTCATTAGGAAGGGCGTTCCAAAGCCGAGGAGCCACCACTGAAAAGGCTCTGTCTCTTGTCCCCACCAATCGCGCCTGCTTCTGTCACCCCTCCTTATAATGTGTTTCCCTATTATAGGTTATATAAGAAAATCAGTCGGGAAAGTAAGAGAAGATATAGCAAAGAATATAAATATCCAATATTATAAGACTAATAAGAAGGAAAAGTCAACGATACTCCGAAATACTTTCAGAGCACTTTCATCGCTATGCCACTTAATAGCATTTTCTCATCTATATTCTGTATGTATCTTTCTTATTTCTTGCTCCTAGATCCTATTATCTTTGTTTTTACTACTTTTAAATGTTTCATTTTATTCTGTATTTTGAAACCAAATAAACTCTTTTTTGAAAAAAAAACCCTTTTAATTTCTTGATATTTATGGTTTCCTAGTTTTGGCTGTAGTCTCGAGGTTTGTTGGTCAATTACATTTAAAAAGTGAGGTTTCTGGTTTTCCCTTACTAGGATGCAGTTCCCTATATATTTTATGTGCTACGTACTTGTAAGTTAGCTGCCTTGATCTAAATTGAGAAATTGCTTGTCACATAAAATTCTAGAGTCGTGAATGAATGGGAACTTCGTAAAACATTAATACGTTCCCTTGATTCAGAGGGTCTACTCTAAAAGTTGGATTTCGGTTTAGATTTATTTTTACATGCTCCTTGTCCTAAGCCCAGTTATTTCATTATCAAGTGACAGAGACGTACAACACCTGCAGTGAATCGTCAGAATAAAATATGCCGTTCTATTTTACCTGCAGCACTTGGCATTTGTTTATTATTTCTATTCAAACAACCCTGACTTATGCGATAACCTTTAAAAAGATTCTCCTTGCAACATCAAAACTGCAGGAAGCAGGAGATGTGTTAAGTCAAAAATAGTTTCAAACTTCTCAGCAAGGTGAAGGAAAGGCCCCGGGGCCATGTAACACACCCAATTACTTAAATCTGTTGCTAAATTCCTGTCTCGGAAGGTAAGTTTGAGAAGACATGCCAAATTCAAGGCAGACACAAATATCCATATATATATATAATCAGCAGAAAGTACAGTTTCTAAATGGAGAGAGCAGCTTTGCATACAGAGTTCAATCTATCTATGGGCCTCTCATTAACTTTTTTTGAGGGGGTGAGTGGGTAATAAAACCATAGATGTTTCTGCTTCTCTGCAAGCAACCACTGTGAAATATTTGATCCTAGGGATAAAATAGTTCACTTGTTAAAGGATCAAAATGCACTTCGTATCCTGTGGTTCTTATTTATTATACAGTGAAGTCCACACATTTTTTTCCTGTCCCCATCTGTCCAACTAGACAGTTCTACCACAGGTTGGTCAACTGTGGGTTTTTCAGAACTGTATACCTTATATCTATAGCCAATTTAGCTAAGTTACTACATGTATTCCCTGTCTATGAGTGTGACAACCCCTTGTTGACCGGCCTCAGACTGGACAATCTTTCGGATTCCAAACTGCTAACCCTAAATGCAAGGGGGCCTTGAAGTTACCTCAGCAACTTCTGTCTTATGGCAGGGTAGACTATCTCCCCCACTAACCATTGAATTGCAGAGACTTTAAATTTCTCAGTAACCACTTGACCACACTGCCACCATTTGTCTGTCTGTCCACTGACCTTGAGGGCCACCACCAATAAAAGAACTAACATAGGTGTTTTTCTTTTAAGATGTAAATAATTTATTATGACACAAATGGGTACAAATCTTGATTGGTTTTATACTTCCTCAGAGGCACAAACTTATTCTGTTACACAAAACACAATGGGGATATACTATAGGGTTCCCACTAACCCTCTATAAACCCCTGGACTCTTCCGTCTTTAACTAGGGTCTCTACACCCATAAAACTGGACTGCTCTCTTGCAGACCTTAAGACCAACTAAAGACTGAACTGTTCTCTTACAGTCCCAGCCTCCCAAAAACTAAAACAAAACAAACTCCTCCCCCCTCTCATGGCAGTTGGCTTCCAACCGCTCTTCACCAACTGTAAAATTCATACCTTGAACATTCTAAAAGGCTCTGGCCCTGGTTGCTATGGCGACAGCTCTTCAGAGCTTCTGCCATGCCTCCCCTCTGTCTCACCCACAGCAACAATCCATAGAATACTCCCCCGAACTACACAAAACCACACACGTCCAACATATGCTACACAACATTTACACACAAATAATCGACATCATTACAATGAGCAATTATTTTGAACAACCAATTTTGAAAAACCATGGAAGACACATACATTTGGGACCTGGGGACATGCACACTACAAAATTCTAGTGCGGTTTCTACCCTATGGATATTACCAGCTTATGCGTGTGTATCTGCCTTCACGTCTCCCGTCAATTTGAGGTGATCCGATGAATGTCATGTTGTCTACCAACGTTTTTCAACCTGAGGGTCAGGACCCCTGGGGGGGGGGATCATGAGTGGAGTGTCAGAAACCACCAGAAAACATATATTTACAATGGAACACAGTGCTCTCTGGAGATAGGTGAACTACATCTCCCCTAAATCACCATCAATTCCTCCCAAATCCCTCCAGTATTTTCTGTAGGTCATGGGGGTTGTGTGTGGGAATTTCGGCCCAATTCTATCATTGGTGGGGTACAAGAGACTTTTTGATTATAGGTGAACTATAAATCCCAGGAACGACAACTCCCAAATGCCATGACCCCACATGCCAAGGTTTATCTTCCCCAAACTCGACCAGTGTTCACATTTGGGCATATTGAGTATTCATGCCAAGTTTGATCCAGATCCATCATTGTTTGAGCCCACAGTGCTCTCTGGATGTAGGTGAACCACCACTTCAAAACTCAAAGTCAATGCCCACCAAACACTTCCAGTATTTTCTGTTGGTCATGGGAGTTCTGGGTGCCAAGTTTGGTTAAATTCCATCATTGGTGGAGTTCAGAATACTATTTGATTGTAGTCGAACTATAAATCCAAGCAACTACAACTCCTAAATGACAAAATCAATCCTGCCTCCCAGCTCCACCAGTATTCAAATTTGGGCGTATCGGGTATTACGATTCATAACAGTAGCAGTTATAAAGTAGCAACAAAAATAATTGTATGGTTGAGGGTCACCACAATAGGAGGAGCTGTATTAAGGGGTCATGGCATTAGGATGGTTGAGAACCACTGTTGTATACTGTGAGTGGCCCCCTGGACTTAACTAACCCAAAACTTAAGTTGCCTGCACATGTACTGAGATATTTATAAAGACATGCCTGAGAGTTACCGTGTAATTTATTTCAGAATCGTTGTTATACATAGGGGAGGATCTCCTGTACCTACAATTTACTGCTGAATTCGCCCGTTGCAGGAACAGCCATTTAACAAGTAGCTTGGTAAGCTGAGATTTCTCTGATGTCTGTTTTTCATGTATTGATTGCCTCCATAGGAGTTACTGACAGGCAATTAACATGCAGCTCCTTGTGAAAATGGCTTAGAAGATTCAACAGCTGCAAAATGCAACCACTCAGCTTCTGTCCAGGTGTGAACAAAAGTCTATTATTACCAGAAATAGAGAAAGTGGGAGGGAGATCAGAAAAAGGAAATATAGCAAAGGTTTCCCCATGACAATAAGTCTAGTTGTGTCTGACTCTGGGAGTGGCGCTCATTTCCATTTCTAAGCCAAAGAGTCGGCGTTGTCCGTAAATGCCTCCTACGTCATGTGGCCGGCATGATTGCATGAAGCGCCGTTACCTTATTTTATTTTATTTTATGCACATTCTTATTTCATTTCATTTCCTGTACTGTTTGTCTATTAATTGGTTTTCTCTGTATTTGTTGCATTATTTTATTTTGATTTGTTTGTTGTAATTGTTGGGCTTGGCCTCATGTTAGTCGCCCTGAGTCCCCCGCTGGGGAGATGGTGGCAGGGTATAAATAAAGTTGTTGTTGTTGTTACCTTCCTGCCATAGCAGTACCTATTGATCTCACATTTGCATGCTTTTGAACTGCTAGGTTGGCAGGAGCTGGGACAATCAATGAGAGTTCAGCCCATCCCACAGATTCAAACCACCAACCTTCCAGTCGGCAAGCTCAGCTGCTCAGCAGTTTAACCCAGTGCGCTGCCATGGCCCTATAAAATATCTGGGGGCTTTTATTTTTCTCATGAGCTTCTGTGGATTTAAACATATTTATTTATTTATTTATTATTTACTAGCTTGGGGACCTGGCGCTGCCCGGGTTATTTGAGAAAGGCATTTTGTGCCAAAGGTTGGTCTTTATCCGTTGTTTATGTGGCTTGCAGTGGTCTCAGGAAGTGAGGGAAGGTGCTGGGAGTCCCATCGCCCATGGTCCATCCGCCTCCAACAATGTCCCATGAGCTGAGGCCTAGTTGGGGAAATCAAGTTAATGAAGCCTTACTGTCAATTCATGCCTTAAACAGTATCCCATTAAGTGAGGCCTTGTCTGGAAAATCAAGTTAATGAAGCCGTACTGCCAATTTTGGGCCTAGTCTGTGATTTGTGTTTTTTGTGAAGTGTATTGGGTGAAGGTACTGAACATTCCATTTCCAACGGAAAAAACTGTCAACTGGCTAACTGCCCAAAAAATGTCTGCCTCAGGCCCTTTCCCTTTCTTTCTCTGCTGCCTAGGAGTATTGGAATGTTGGAAGGCTGGCCAATCAGAGGCGTTATGCAAATAATCCCACTGCCACATATTCCTCCGCACCTCCCGCCGCAAACATTCTCTTTTATTATATACATAGATTATCTTCATTTCTACCCCGCCCTTCTCCCACAGGGGGACTCAGGGTGGCTTCACTTATGCATCAATGATGCAATCCACATATACATTCAATTAAAACAATTGGCGCAGTTAAAAACATTATTAAATCATCAATAAAATTCCTTAATATTCAAATTATCATGCCGCTAAACCAGAGTCCAGCCAAATAGATCCCATAGTGTTCCCTCACTTATTGCGGGTGTTACATTCCAGGACAACCCACAGAAAATGAAAATCCGTGAAGTAGTGACGCTATATATGTATATCGAGTTCTGAGGGTGAGGCAGAAGCAAGGAGAGATTTAAAGGCACCATGCACCTTATTATTTTTATTTTTTTGCTAGCTATCTCTGCTTTGCTTTGCAATCTCTCTTGATTGGATGCCTCTCTCCCGAGGGGGAGGGTGAAACCCCCTTCCACACTCCATTGTTGCCAGGAGGTAGGATTAGAACACCACTCTGGGAAACGGCGACCATTCATAAACTGGGAGGCAAAAACCCACAAAACAGCGAGTCCACAAAAAGCAAACCGCGAAGTAGCGAGGGAACACTGTAATTCCGTTGAATGTAGTAATTAATGGTATTAAAGACTCAAGTATAAAGCATATTTATTATACAGTTGTGGTATTTTTTATTTATTTATTTACAGTATTTATATACCACTTTTCTTGTCCCCGGGGGGGGGGGGGGACGGACACACGACAAAGTGGTTTACACAGAAATAGTGGCCAAATTCAATGACTTCCTGTACATATGTAAACCAAATACGTATCGGTGGGGTAATGTGTCATAGGAATCACAAAAATGCAAATGATGTTCCCTGCAATACATTTTTCAGCTAGGTTTATGCTGAATCCAGACTTAACGGAGTTACTGAACTGGTTTATTGGTTCCAAACGGGGCTTCTTATTTAGAAATTCCCGGGCAATAAAGACAGAACACTTTACGATGCACACATTTTCCTGTTCTTGGAAATCATCGCAAGTTCAACATCCAACCAGAGATTAGGGAAGTAAACAGCACACTACCCACTTTTGGAGACTCGGTGTGAGCAACTCCTTCTTCAAGTGGTTCAGCTGGCCTGGTCTGGAGTTTGCTTAATCCATACATGTGATTCAAAAAACACGATGTGTTGTGTTTTATATAATTGTTATTAAAAGACTGCTCATCTTGAGCATCATATGGAATGGAATCTCAGACAGGCCTGGATTATCCATAAGGCCACACTAGACCACAGCCTAGGGGCGCAGCCATGGGGGGCACCAGATCCAGACCCCCCCAAAAAAGTTTTTTCTTTAAAAAGTCGATCTTCGGCCGCTTTTGCGCCTGTGCGCAGGGCGCCATACACTCTCAGAGGCCGTTCCACGGCCTCTGTCTATGGCGCCCCGCACGCAGGTGCAGAAGTGGCCAAAGATTGCCCTTTTTTTCTTAGGCCGGCGTGGTGGCTTTAGGAGGGAGGGAGCACCTGCGGGGAGGCTCCCCGCAACTCCCCCCTCCTTCCTAAAGCCACCACGCCTGAGAAAAAAAGGGCGATCTTGGCTGCTTCTGCACCTGTGCGCGGGGCGCCATAGACTCTCAGAGGCAGCGGAACGGCCTCTGAGAGTCTATGGCGCCCCACGCGCAGGCGCAGAAGCGACCAAAGATTGCCCTTTTTTCTCAGGCCGGCGCGATGCATGCGCGGCATTGGCTCTGGGGGTAGGACTATCCTTCCTCCTCGTGCCGGCAAATAGGAAGAGGCGGAGCCGCAGAGAGGAAGAGGCAGAGCCGCGAGGAGGAAGAGGCGGAGCCGCAGAGGCGGAGCCCGTGAGGAGGAAGAGGTGGAGCCGCAGAGGTGGAGCCTTTGGCCTAGGGTGCCAAAAGGGCTTAAACCGGGCCTGATCTCAGAATGCTTTTATTGCTAGTAATAAATCAAACACTTACAAGTTGCTACTTTACTGTGGGAGCCTTTTGTTCCCGATACCCCTGATATCATGTCAACAAACACTGTATCTTTTCTCCAAATCTATAGAGTAACATAGCAGAGAACATCCATGCACAAACACTTTGATCTCTTCCTTGGATGGACGTTATTCATTTCTCACAAGATATTGCTGAAATAGTGATTTAAGCAAGCTTTGCCGATAGTTGAATGTGCATAACTGCTCAGATGCAAGGTTTAAATTTCAGCAATATACATTGAGTTATGTGACAAAATAGAGAGCCATAAACTCGTTCCAAAGATAAATGAAAGTATTTAACCCCCAAATCTGAGTGCCATCAGTTTCATAAAACAGACCGACCCAACGCATAATCTATCTTCTCCCCTCCCTAAAAAAGCCCTTCCAAATGATTAAAATTTTAACCTCCTCTCAAAAAAGTAAAGGTTATTCTATCATTTCTGCCTCCTTTAATATACACTTCAAAAACTAAGCAGATGTTTCAGTAGAAAATTAATCTGCAATGTGACAGTAACAGTTTAAGAAGCACATTCCACAGCTTTAAAAAAATTATTTCCCTTCAGAACAGTTCTGCTTAGCAAGTCCATTTGAAACACAGAAAAGAGAAAGAAAGCAACTGGAAAAGTTGCTTCACCCCCTTTTATATTCATTGGGTGAAACTCTCCTCATTTACTGGAAAATCTTAAACTAAGATGAGACTCACACACCCAAACTTTGTAAAGGGGCCCAACTGCTTTCATCAGTCCAGGCAATGACCCAGGCAATAGAAGTCACTGCAAAACAATGCTCAGTTTCAACAGCCACAGAAAGGCATTGGGAAAAGTCCAAGGCATCCATGTTGAGCGCCCTTGTTTACCAATTGTTAGAATGGTTCATCTAAAAGGATCTTTAAAAGTACTTCAGCGTTTTCAGCAGACTCTCCTTCACAAAGCAAAGCACTTTTGCTCCGGACAGTCCAACTTCTTCCAAAGGTTCCTTTTCACATTAAACAAAAAGCAACCACCATGGAAACATTGTATTAGTCATGCTATATTACTGAATGTCAGTCTTTTAAAAAGGTTTATCATAAAAAAATAAGTGGCACCATGTTAAATGTGTCCTGGGTCAGGGTTAGGAAAGGTTCAGATCACTGGTTCAGTGACCTGCAATACTCGAAAGAAAGAAAGAAAGAAAGAAAGAAAGAAAGAAAGAAAGAAAGAAAGAAAAGAAAGAAAGAAAAGAAAGACACACAGAAGAGTGAATTGACTCTCATTGGGCACTTTAACACTATACATTTACAGATACTTTGGTTGATGAAGTAGATGCTTTTCTGCACATTTACTTTTTTAGCAGAAAAGTTGGTACCAGAGGTGGAAATAACATGGGAAGCATACTTATAGCTTTCTAAACCACAAAAAAGGGGGGAAAGAAAAGCAGTACATGCTTCAGCTAACATTTTTATTCAGAACCTAGAGTAATTGTTACTGTATTCCTTCGAGTTGTTTGTGACATATGGAAACTCTAAGAAAATCCTATCTTGGAGTTTTCTTGGCAAGACTTGTTGAAAGGTGGTTTGCCTTTGCCTTCCCCCCCAAGGCTGAAACAGTGAGTCTTTCCCAGGATTACCCAGTGCTAATCCAAGAAATGAGCTGTAGATCTATACTACTCTCAAATCCACCTGCTGCTAGTACCAGGAGGGCTTCCTGAAAAGAAGGAACAATGGTATCCAATGGGCACAGATATACCATATTTACTCAAGTCTGATACACCATCTAAAGCAGTGTTTCCCAACCAGTGTGCCGTGGCACACTAGTGCGCCGTGAGCGATCATCAGGTGTGCCGTGGGAAATTGGAATCTCCAATACCCTTTCTTCCCCCTCCTGCCGAACACTTTTTCTTCTCCACTCAGGCTCCCTTCTTCCCAGCCTCGCTCTGCTTGCTCTGCCTTGCTTTGCTCACGCTGCCGCTTCTGCGGGAGGGGGGAGGGGGGAAGACGTGACCCGTGCGGGCGCTACTGCGCAGTGCTCTCTGGATATAGGTGAACTATAATTCCAAAACTCAAGGTCAATGCCCACCAAACTCTTATAGTACTTTCTCTTGGTTATGGTAGTTCTGTGTGGGAAGTTTGATTCCATTCCATTATTGGTGGAGTTCAGAATGCTCTATGATTGCAGGTGAACTATAACTCCCAGCTGTTGAGCAAGACCTTTGTGTGTGTCTTTCTGCCATTCCTGCCAGGATATCTATGTTGTGTTCATCAAAATAGGCCTGGGTTTCACACTGAGTATATAAATATATTTTAAAACATATTAACTATATGTATTACTGTGTTAGAGTGTCATTTTGTGTCATTTTGGTTGGTGTGCCCCAGGATTTTGTAAATGTAAAAAATGTGCCGCGGCTCAAAAAAGGTTGAAAAACACTGATCTAAAGTACACTTCAATTTTGAGGTACCCATTTCTAAAAAAATGGATTTCCCTCACCCAACCCCAAACTAAAACCCCAAACTTCACTAGGGGGAGTGTGAGGGAGCGCAAGCTATGAGGGATGATGAAGGGGCAGCCGTTGGGGGGGGGGGGTTGTCCCTCTAAATCCGGATGCTCCTTTCCTCCCTCTTGCCAAACCAGGCAGCTTTCAAGCACCACTGTTGCTGCAACACCAAGCTCAAGCACCTTCGCTTACTCAAAGTAGGCAGGATGTCGCAAGTGGCACCTCAACTCTTCTTCCCTCTCCAGGTGGAAGCCCTGCATGGGTTTGCAAAGGGTCAAGTTGATAGAAGGGAGGGTCGAGGCAGGCAGAGTGATGTGATACGCAAAGCCTCAATGCCGCCGCCACCATCCTGGGTGTGGCTCTTCTGTGGGAGAGGAGAAGGAACCGGAGTGTGCGTGCAGCTGGGTCTTCTGCAGCAGCAGAGCAGTACTACATCTGGGAGGGCGGCAGCAGCACTGAGGCACTGTGTGCCATGTCACTCTGCCTTCCGCATTGCTCTGCCTACCCCGATCCTCCTTTCTATCAGTGCGGCAATTTGCATGCCCTTATGTAAAGGGTGGGAGCCTGGGCTTCTAGCTGGAGATTGAAGAAGAGTTAGGGTACCGTGCACCACATCACTCTGCCTCTCCTGAGGAGCAGCATGCAAAGGCTGCATGGTTTGGCAAAGAGGCAGGAGAGGAGAATCCGGATTTAGAGGGAGGCGGGAAGGGTAGCAGTTTAGGCACAATTCTAATTGCCATCTAATGTAATGCATACCTCAATTTTGGCTATGCAATTTAGCCAAAAAGGTGCCATTAGAATCGTGTACCATCCGCTAGCATGTGCAGGCTAGGGGGCATGTTAAACTGTTTAAGAAGCACTGTCATGGATGACTTATGACTGTTAGCCATTTTGTGGACTCATTCCATTGGCAAGAAAGGATAAGGCTGTAATCCTATGGATACCTAGAGACCACACTACACAACTGGAGCACTATGATTGCTCTTAGACTGCTATGACTGCATCCTATGAAATCTTGAGTTGGGAAGTTTGCAGAAATACTACAGGGTTATGGATGCGAATTTAAAACGCCCATCCATAGGTGCAAATTCCAGCATTACAGACTACTGTCTTGGGAGCTGAAGTGGAATTACAGAGCTACTACTGGGTAGTATGAAAGGGACCAGGGAGGTAACTTCCCAGCAGAAATGGGCAAGACTTCGCTGGTATTAGAGCAGTGATTTTCAACCAGTGTGCCGCAGAACACTAGTGTACCGTGAGTTATCATCAGGTGTGCCATGGGAAATTACAGTGTAGAGAGAGAGAGAGAGCCTAGCAGAAAACTTCAGGCAGCAGAAATGAGGCTTTCCTGGCCGAAGCAGCAATGCCAGCCAGCAAGGGTTACCTGGCCGGGCTGCGGCTCCTCCTGCTTCCTGGGCGCTCTTCTGCCCTCCTCCCCTTCGGCAGCAAGAAGGAGGAGAGGGAGGAGGGGTCCGCAGGAGCTGCCCCCGTCTGACCCCGCTCCCGGAGGATCGAGGCGAGGCTTTCTGCCCTCTAGCCCCTCCGCGCCAGGGAAAGGGAACAGCCCCTCATCTCTTGGCCTCTCCTGGCTGGGCTCCGGGTTCGCTGCAGAGCAAAGGCCGGGATGCGCAGCTCCACAGCCCAGCTTGGTTCCTTCCCGATCTGGCCCCAAGGCAACAGCAGGGAAGCTGAAGGGATGCGGGGGGGGAAGCACTCCTGGGGGGAGGCTGAACCCCTTTGGGAAGGAGAGCTGGGGGTGGCGACGGCTGCGAGACTCCGCTGCAGTTTGTTCCGAGGCTCGGAGCTACCCCGTGTGCTCAATTCCTATTTGTCCTGCTCAGCCGAGCCCGCGTGCCCTTCGGCCACTCAGCGCAGCCCTCCCCCGTGGGACGGTGACCGGCCTCCTGCGCGTGGGCCTCCCGGGGAGGCGGGGGCGGGTTTGTCGGAAGCAGCAGCGTCACGAGGCGGGGAGGGTGACCATTAGTAAAATGACAGAGTGTCATTTTGTGTCATTTAGGTTGGTGGTGTGCCCCAGGATTTTGTAAATGTACAAAATGTGCCGCGGCTCAAAAAAGGTTGAAAATCCCTGTATTAGAGGAAAGGTAGCCATTCAGATTTCTAGGGTTACAGTTCTGAACATTCTCTATTGTTGGCTAGACTTGCTGGGATTCACAATCCTATAATATCTGGAAGCGTGTAATTCTCATTATTGCTCCCAGGGAATGAGCAAGGCATGGATATTTTTAAAGTATCTTTATGTACTCATACAATACTTGCACCATGAAGACTTGTTTGCAAAACTATTTCCAGGAAGACAAAATTAAGAAGGAACCAAAAGAGTCATTATTTCTATATATATTTTGCTACTAACATGTGCATTCCTTTGCTCTATAATTTATTTCAAGGTCTGTATTCATTACTTTCTCTATTTTGGAGAAAGTAATGGCTACAATCTCGAGCCTTTAAAAAAAATCAGGTGTGAGTGCACAGTAAGCACTTTTATCTTTATTGGTAGAGAGCTGACATATAATATAATATATTACAAAGTGTCCTAACTCTGATCCCAAGGAAAGGTGACCTGTATTCAGGAAAAAAAGAGTCCATCATGTGCAGTGACTTAATCTGTTTCCTAGAGTGTGACAGTGGCCTTTTACCAAAAATTGAATGCATAGACGATTCTGAACACCAACTGGTTTTTATATCCCAAGGTAATAATTTTCCTTGTAACTTCAGAACTGTTCTTCCAGAATTTGTAAGCATCTCAGAGTTTCAAGGTTGAACTCCTGGTAATATTTCTTTCCAAATATCTTCCCAATACTAGGACCCAACACAACCTACAAAACATTATCTACAGGCAGTCCCCTAGTTATGAAAAAGTCAGAACGGGTATATTTTTAAGTGTAACTCCAGCCAAAAGTTTTGTTTTGTTTTGTTGTCTGTTACCCTGTTCAGAAGATTTCACCTCACTTTCTGTCCTTCTGATAATTGGATTTTAAATCATATTGCTTGTTGTGGAAACAAGGATTGTGAGAAAGTTTCAGTGGAGACACCTTTTCCCCCATGACAACTCTTTCAGGAGTGAATTTCCCTTCCTCGCCCCTCATTCTTAACTATGAGTCATTTGGAAGTCAACTTGGGGACAGCCTATTTATATCTACATAGATGAATATCTTACTTTTCTCCCAGTACAGAACTCATAAAATATTAACATTAATATGAATTACAAAATATTGTGTCTTTGCGTACTTTTTAATCTATAAAAATAAAAATGTAATGTTTGTTTGTGGGATTAACACAACTCAAAAACCACTAGAGCAATTGACACCACATTTGGACACAATACATCTATCAGGCAAATGAGTGACCATCACTCATAAAAACACTGAAAAATGCCGCAGAAGAGATTTAAAAAGCCAAAAAAAAAAACAATTACAACACAGGCGCAAAAACACATATATACACATATAACACATATATACACAAAACACATATACACAGACTGGGTCAAGGTATACGTGGCATGGGACAGCTAGAACAATTTAAAATGTATAAAATGTAAAACTCAGTAAAAGGGAATATAAAACTGACAAAACACTATTTATTTATTTATTTACATTATTTATATTCCGCCCTTCTCACCCCACAGGGAACTCAGGGCAGATTACAATGTACACATACATGGCAAACATTCAATGCCATAGACACACAACACATATAGACAGACGGTCAGAGGCTATTTACCATTCCAGCTTCTGACCACCAGGGGAGCTGGTATTTCACCGTCCATTTGAGACACTGATGAAATACTTTCCGCATTCCCTGAATGCTTTTGCTAGAGATTTTTTTATGGCCTCGTAAATTTTGTTAAATTAGCCTCTCCACGCATAGGTGGTACCTAAATTTCCTACTTGAAAGATGTAACTGTCTTTCGGGTTGCAAAGGTCAACAACAAGCTACACAGTTGGCCAAAAGCTCACTCCGACCCGGGCTGGCTTCAAACTCATGACCTTTCGGTCAGTAGTGATCTTTAATGCAGCTGACACCCAGCCAGCTGCACCACAGTCCCATAACATTCGTAACAGCCTGCTCGAATAAGAAAAAAAATCACTTGTTGATCAAATTAGTGCAAGGAATTCATTCTAGCCTCCCTAGAGATGAAATTCCAAAGTTTGGGAGCAGCTGCTGAGAAAGCGTACTCCCTTCTTTCAACTAATGTGACTGAAAAGGTGATGAGACAGATTAAAAGTACTTTCACAAAGCTCTAAGAGACCCAGGCAGGTTCCCCAGACAACCTGGACCTGAGTTACAGGCTTAGGGGGTAATAATCAGAATTTTGAATTGTGCTCAGAAATAGGCCAGCAAAGCTGTTGCAACAAGGGAGATACATTGTCATTGTAGCCAGTCCTAGTTAACAAGTTAGCTGTATCTCTTTCAAACAACTCAAGTTTCTGAACACTCTTACAAGGTATCCCCATGTACAATAATAAACCAAACAGGATTATTGGGCCGTGGTAGCCCAGTGGGCTTAAACTGCTAGTGCAGGAAATCTGCTGACCAAAAGGTTAGCAGTTTGAAGCCGCGAGTCGGGTGAGCTCCCAACTGTCGGCCCAGCTTCTCCCAACCTATTTATTTATTTATTAACTTTATTTCTATTCTGCCCTTCTCATCCCGCAGGGGACTCAGGGCGGATCATAATGTACACATTACATTAGACACACAAACACACAAGACAGAGGCGTTTTTTAACATCTGGCCACCAGGGGGAGCTGTCGCACTCCATTATTCCTCAGCGTGTTTTCTGGAGATTTTTTATGTCCTCGTAAATCAGTTAAATTAAGCCTCCCCACTAAGTGGTACCTTAATTTCCTACTTGACAGATGCAACTGTCTTTCAGGTTGCAAAGGTCGACAACAGGCTACACAATAGGTCGAAAGCCCACCTCGACCCGGGCAGGCCTCAAACTCATGACCTAGCAGTTCAAAAGCATGCAATGTGAATAGATCAATAGATACTACCTCGGTGGGAAGGTAAAAAGGCGCTCCATGCAGATATGCAAACATGATGGCAACACAATCAGAAATGTCTATGGACAACAGGCTGGAAAAATGGAACAAGAGCACCTCCCCATGGCTGGAGTTGAGCAGTACTTGCATGGACTACATCTCCCAAACAGGGAATATTGTATTGTTTTGCCATTAGGCTATTATTGTGTGTGATGTATGGAATGGTGTATTAAGACACAAAATTTATGATTTGTTCTAACTTTATTGCCAAACTTTATTGCCAAACTTTATTGCTAAGCTTGCAAAGTGCAAATAAGATTCCTATGATTTATTACTATTGACTAAATATTAATATTCAAAACGTGCATATTGTTGTTTTCTTGGAGTTGAGCATCACCTCTGGACACCGGAGATGGAAAAGGGGGAAGGCCTTTATCTTTGCCTGTGGTGTACATCATTGTTCACTGTGTGTAAAAGACATTGAATGTTTGCCTCATATGTGTGTACTGTAATCCGCTCTGAGTCCCTCCAGAGGGATACAGCAGAATATAACGTCTATTATTATTATTATTATTATGAACGTAATAATAATAATACACTTTATTTATATTCCGCTCTTCTCACCCTGAAGGGGACTCAGAGCGGATTACAGGTACACATACTTAGCAGACAATCCCTGCCGTTTCCACATACACACATATAGACGAACAGAGGCAGACTCTGGCCACCAGGGGGAGCTGATGCACTTCTCATCTCTCAGCGTTCTCAGCGTCCCTTGTTGTTCCTTCCGCATTCCTCAGCATTCCTGGAGTTCTTTAATGGCCTCATAATTCAGTCAAAATTTGCCTTAAATGTCAGTAATCAGCGTTTAACAAAACCCATTAATCAAAGTGGTAGTCTGTGGCATGATGTTGGTGTGTGAGCTGTTGTATGCCAGTACACATACGATGTCAAGTTCCTGACATGCTAGGAAAAAAGGCAAACAATTTCCCCATATTATGAACCACTGCACTATACTGTTATTAATAAAAATTCAAGGAACCACACTTAGGGAACCTTACTTTTGGGACTACAACTCCTCTTATCTCTAGCCTGAGTTTACAGGGAGCCATAGTCCTGAAAAGTTAATTTTTCCAACTTCCAATTGGCATCAACTAGTACTGCTGTCGGATTTGTTTCTCTTTTTCAGATATATTTAGAGCATTTCCAAAGTGCGTAGGGACTTTCTCTTCCCCCTCCCCTTTTAGCCTGAATGGAAAAAGTGAGTATTATGTCATATTAGAAACCAACACAATCCAAAAGCGTTTGAAATAGAAAGTATATAAACATCAAAGCTGTAAAAATCCGACATGTCAAACAACTGTCAGGTTGATATAGTACCCAATGTTCTTCAGGGAACACACCGTAGTGTAACATTTACTCTAATTTTCTGGGAGATAGATAGACAGTATTTGAGCAAATGCTTAAGCATAACACAGTTATTTTTATGACAAAGACAGCTGGCAATGGGAAACAAATGTTTGTGCAACCATTATTTCAACAAATGTCAAATATTATAAAAGATATGTTCACATTTTTAAAGCTCTTTTTGCTCCCAAACCCGAAAAAAAACTGTGAGGTGGTGCAAATGATTTTGGCTTGTGCTCCAGAATTGTTTCAGTACATAAAGATTTTCCTTTACCTAATTTATTTTATTTTTCATGTCAGGAGCGACATGAGAAACTGCAAGTCGCTTCTGTGTGAGAAAATTGGCTGTCTGCAAAAATGTTGCCCAGGGGATGCTAGCGTTTTTTACCATTCTATGGGAGGCTTCCCTCATGTCCCTGCGTGAGAAGCTGGAGCTGACCCCACTTCCCTGATTCGAACCGCCGACCTTTTGGTCAGCAGTCCTGCCGGCACAAGAGTTTAACCCATTGTGCCTTTACCTAATACCAAAAGCTAACACAGTGACAGTTTGTGCTCAGTATAATACAACATAATGAACTTTATTTACAGATTTAAAGCAGGCAAAATCTCTGGACCTGAAAGTGCGGTTACAGGTGAAAACAAATGTAACAAAAGCACATTTTTATTTGAGTTAAGAGTGGGTTTGGGGATTTTGCTGAGATATGATACTTAGCCAAAATAAATAACTGACTGTTCTGGAAAGTGATGAAATAATAAGATTGTTTCAGGGTTACTATGAATTTTAATAACTCTACATCTATTTATCTACATCTATATCTATATCCGTATCAATGCTCTGTTAGTTTTGAGTGACATCATAACTCAAAATCCACTGGACGAATTGTCACCAAATTTGGCCACAAGATATATACTAACCCAAGGAGTGACCATAACTAAAAAAGTGATTTTGTCATTTGGGTGTTGTAGTTGCTGGGATTTATAGTTTGCCTACAATCAAAGAGCATTCTGAACTCCACCAACGATTGAATTGAACCAGACTTGGCACACAGGATTCCCATGACCAAGAGAAAACAACAGAAGGGATTGGTGGGCATTGACCTTGAGTTATGGAGTTGTAGTTCACTTACATCCAGAGAGCACTGTGGACTCAAACAATGAAGGATCTAGACCAAACTTGGCACAAATACTCCATATGCACAAATATGAACACAGGTGGAGTTTGGGGAAAATAGACCTTGACATTAGGGAGTTGTAGTTACTAGGATTTATAGTTCACCTACAATCATAGAGCATGCTGAACCCCACCAATGACAGAATTGGGCCAAACTTCCCACACAGAACCTCCATGACCAACAAAAAAAGCTGTGTTTTCTGGTGGTCTCTGGCAATCTTTCTGACATCCCCTCATGACCTCCCCCCCAGAGGTCCCGACCCCCAGGTTGAGAAATGCTTAAGGCCATCCAGTCCAACTCCCTTCATCAGGGAAAGAAAACATAATCAAAGCCCTCCTGACAAAGAGCCACCCAGCCATAGATATAGATATACAGGTCCTTCTCAAAAAAATTAGCATACAGTGCTAAAGTTCATTGTTTTCCATAATGTAATGATAAAAATTAAACGTTCATATATTGCACACCAACTGAAATATTTCAGGTCTTTGTTTGTTTTGTACTGATGATTTTGGCATACAGCTCCTGAAAACCCAAAAATACTGTCTCAAAAAATTAGCATATTTGGTCTGATGGAATATGCTAATTTTTTGAGATATGTATGCCAACATCATCAGTATTAAAACAAAAAAAACCCTGAAATATTTCAGTTGGTGTGCAATGAATTGAAAATATATGAAAGTTTAATTTTTATCATTACATTATGGAAAATAATGAACTTTAGCACTATATGCTAATTTTTTGAGAAGGACCTGTATATGATTCACAGACACACACATGTATGTATATGACAGATATAGTATCATAGACTTGAAAGGGACCCCTAAAGAAGGACAATTATATTTTGCATGTTCCAGAGTAATCAAACCAGACAATCTCTACATCACCACTGACAAAGAAACAACAAGAAAACTTTACCCATAAGCATAAAAAATTACATATATTAGAAACCAACACTTTCTCATTACTTTCTCTTCCAGATCCCCAGACTGGGCCACAGCAATGTGTGGCAGGGGATGGCTAATATGTTATATATATATATAAAAAGAGAAGGTCCATGCATTGATGATCATACACGGGAAAACTATAACCCCCAGAACCACAAAACCCACCAAACACATTTCCAGATACCACGAGGTACATTCGTGGCACAAAAAACCCACCCTACATACCTCCGGAGACCCCTAAACACGACCCCCAAAAACCGCCATTCAAACCTATGGGGAGATCCGGCGGCGATCCCAAGCCAGCCCGGCCAAGCACCAGAACTCTTCCACGCTACAGCAGGGAGGCAGCTCAGCTTCTGCGGCCACGAGGTGAACCCCAGCCCCTCGCCCTCAGCGGCTTCAGGGGCTTTGGGTGGGCCTCTCCTGACCATCTCCGCCGCTTCTCAGGGCGACCGGGGGACCGAGAGACGAAAAAGGAAAAAATACCCAAAAGACTACAAATAAAATGGCGCCCAGACCACTTCCAGTCCGGCCAAAAAAGACTCCGCCGGAAGTTGTCCCCCAAGAAAAAGGACACGGCAGGAAACACGGACAAAATACAATGCCTACTACCAGGAACCGGAAGTCCCGCCCCTTACGGCCGGAAGTCCACCAAAACAGGATGGCGGCCGCCAGGGACCAGCGCCGGCTGCGTGGAAGGCTCCGGAGTGTAGCCAGGGCCCGGAGCCTTCAGCTACTCTCCACTGGGAGAGCGGAGCCTCCTCGCCACATGAATGCCCTCCGGAGGACGAGGGGAAAATGGGGGCCCTGGCCTCACGCAGCCACACAGAGGACCAAGGAGTGCCCTGGCAACGCCCGCGCCGACGAGGAGGAGGCGGAGAACAACAAAGTAAGGAAGGAGAAAGGACATAATAGAAGAAGGCAAGGGGAGAAGAAACACAGAAAAAAGTAAGGAAGGAGGAAAGGAGGAGAAAAACAGAAAGGAAAAAAAAAGATGGATGGAGGGAAGGGGGTAGGAAAAGAAACCAGGAAGGAAGGAAAAGCCAAAGTGAAGCGTGGCCGGGTCAGCTAGTATCTGTCTAAAAACTGTCTCTTGTGTGTCTCCATCAAGCCTGATAAGCAGTAAGACCATGCCTACTATAAAGAGCCACACAACAGCAGAGTCCTCCACATTTGAGGAGTCACTTTGAGGTCCAGGAACCCAATCTGTATAGGAGCTAAGTGGAACATCAAGTGAAGTCAGAACTGCAGGGCCATCTTGGGAAAATACATCTTTGACATATTTTAAACTTCTCTACTCCCACCCTCCCAAAAGGAAAAAATCGAACATAAATTATTTTCAGAACACCTCTGCGGGCTTTTTCAGTTAAAGATTAAAATACTTGGGAAGGGTTTTTTTTTTTAAAGATGCTGGAGGGCAATGTGCTGCATGCACATCATTAAACACTCAATCCTGCCTTAGATCTGCAGAGATACAAGAACTCCTGCATGCTATACAAAACCCATCATATGCAGAAACTAGGCAATCCATACCTCCAAAGAAGCCTGGCTTACAGTGAACAAGCAACCACTTCACACAGGAATATCAGCTCCTTACAAGTGGTTTCCTACTTGTCCATTAGTACTAGCAGGAGGGGTGTAATGACTAGCAGAATAGGTGTAATGTGCTCTCGTGCTGATGCTCCCACCAACAGTCCAGCAGCAGCATTTTGCACTAGCTTGAGTTTCCGGATTGATGACAAAGGAAGGCCAATGTAGAGGGCGTTACAGTAGTCCAGTCTCTAGATGACCGTTGCCTGGATCACCGTGGCTAGATCGCTCCTGGGCAGATAGGGAGCCACCTGTCTAGCCTGGCGTAGATGGAAAAAGCAGTCCTGCATACCATGGAGATTTACATCTCCATTGATAGCAGTGGGTCTAATTGGACCCCCAGGCTTCTTACTGAAGATGACGGGCTTAAAAGCTCGCCATCCAGGGTAGGCAGCCGGCATCCATCCAACCCAGGGCAACCCAGCCATAGGATCTCCGTCTTCGACGGATTCACCTTCAACCGGCTGGCACGCAGCCATCCTGGCACGGCTTCGAGGCATTGATGGAAACAATCGGGTACGGTATCCAGCCTGCCATCCATTCTCAGCACAAGCTGGGTGTCATCAGCGTCCTGGTGACACTCCAGACCAAAGTCGCGAACCAGTCGGGCCAGTGGACGCACATAGATATTAAACAATATCTATCTTTGAGAAGACAAAATATGTGGAAGCCATATTTCTTAGTCATAACATAACTTTATGATACTACTGGCAACCCTGCATTTATGATACTACTAGCAAACCTGCATTTACATTATGGCTTGATGCAAAATACCAGGAAATTAATATCTGCCAATTGGTATCAGCCAATTATCCATCTGAGGCAATGTTGCACTCCCTATTTTATGAGTAGTAAACTGCTTGATCTTTGCAACCAACTCAGTATCAGTAGTTTTTACTGCAAGTATTTATGGTTATTATCTTCTATCTCACAGAGAACACTAGTTTGCTCAGTAACTACGACCTGCCCTTGCTTCTCATTTATATTAATTACCTTCCAAAGAAATGGAGCTGGGAAAGATAAAATTATTGTCGGATATGTATGAATTACTACTCTGTCCAAGACTGATATCACAGTATTCTGTTAATCGAAGCATAATACATTGCGTATCATATATCTAAACTTGGGGGGGAAACTGTTTTGTATTTAAGACGTAGTAAATTCTATGAGATTTTAGAAGACTTGGTTTTTAAAGTACTTTTTTATGGTTATAGCAACCAATTAGCATGTGTTTGGTTTAGGAAATCAATCGAACACTGGAAAATATTGATTTAAATAAATGGCTTACAATCAAGATTTTAGGTATTGCAGGATAATCTACATAATAAAAGCGAAAATATGTATATGTGTATGTGGCTGGGGTGTCCACTTACACAGACAAGTCCCTGCCTCCACAAACAGCTATCACTCCCACTACTTGGGAGACACCGAAGGCACTCCGTCCAATGACATTGCAGGTTATAGTGAGTGCCATGAACATGTACAAGAGCCCTGCCAATGTCTTCCACAAACACCATACTGCCCACCACCCAAGTGAAGGCTTTCATCCAGGGACAATTTCAACTTTGAACTCCACCACAGATTGACCTGGAACTAACTTGGCACACTGTGACCAACAAAACATACAAGAGGTCTTTGGAGGGATTTATAAGAGTTGTAGTTCACCTACATCCAGAGCGCACTATGAGCACAAACAATAATGGATCTGGACCAAACTTGAATACTGGACCAAACTTGAATATGCCCCAATTTGAATACTGGTGGGGTTTGAGGAGAATTGATCTGGACATTTTGGAGTTGTAGGTACCGGAATTTATAGTTCACCTGTAATCAATGCGCACTCTGAACTCCACCAAAGATGGAATTGAACCAAACTTGGCACACAGACCTCCATGACCAGCAAAAAATACTGGAGGTCTTTGGGGAAAATTCACCTTGATTTGAGGGAGCTGTAGTTCAAATTTGGGCATATCGGGTATGCATGACAAGTTTGGTCCAGCTCCATCATTGTTTGGGTTCATAGTGTGCTCCGTAGTGAAACCCAAACACCAATGGATCTGGACCAAACTTGGCACACATACCTGACAGCCGAAATTTGATTACTGGGGGGGGGGGGGGGTTGAGGGGACCTGACCTTCCTTCCTGGGAGTTGTAGTTCACCCACAACCAGAGACACTGTGACCTCCACCAATGATGGACGTGGCCCAAACTTGGCACACAGAATCCCCGTGACTAACTCAAGCTACTGGAGGGGTTTGAAGATACTGACTCACCATAGTGGGAGTGGGAGTTTACCCAGCAGCCAAAGAGCACACAGAACCCCATCAATTATGCATCTAGAGAAAACTTGCCCAACATAGCAAACTTCAATTACTAATGGAGTTTTTCAGGGTTAACCTGGCATGATGTGAGTTGTAGTTCACCCACAACCTTATGCATTTTGTAAAATAAAAAAATGACTTTTTTCAAATAAACCAGGTAACGACAGGTTTCCAAGCTAATAATAATAATAATAATAATAATAGAGGGTGACTTTAATAATTATGTTGCCTAGTCTTAAATCACTGAAGACTTATAAGAATCTCACATAAATGTTGAAATCAGCTGAAGCATGCAAATCCTGCTTAGAGATAGGCCAAGCATACGTCTCCTATTACCTGTGGGCACAATTTATACACATAATATATGAGAATTGGGAAGCTGCAACATTGGATATAGTAGCGGGTGGAACAGATTTCAGAGATGACTTGGGACATCTTTGTCTTTATAACAATGCAACTTATCTCCAATAATAGCCGACCTAACAGACATGACACAATCTGGTCTTTGGAAACTCTGGTTTCTTTTAACCAAGAATTGAAAATATGTCTCGTTCACAACAGTGCAGAAAGAGACTTTTCCTTATAACAATGAACCTGCTAGACTCCTATTGAATATGGTATATAATCTTATCACTACACTCTGCATTATTCTATTCAACTCCACCAAGCAGAAGCATTACTCGCTCATAGAAACTGCTCTACACCAATTTGTTCTATAGTGAATATTTTTCCAGGCGAAGCGCAATGTTAATCCCAGATATAGTAAGCCCACTGAAACCAATGGGACTTGCATTACTAGTGATTAATAAGTCCCATTCATTACAAGAAGTCAATTCTAAAAGGATAAACATTAGATTTAGCTCTCTGCCGTGTGTAAGAATATAGTATCATCTACTTCTTGCTTTTACAGACTTACAGTTTTCAGGCATTTCGAAAACAAATATATTGTACATAAAATAAGTGAGCAATAATAATTAGAATAATTTGTTTAAGAGATTGAATTCTTACCTTTTTCTTCATCTATTTTGAAAATTCCAACACCGGATCCATCCCTTATCGAGTACCTGACCTCACCATCTCTTCCTGTATCTTCATCAAACGCAGACACGGTCATCACCAAAGTACCAATAGGAACGTCTTCATTTACAAAGCCTTTATCCACAAAGTTTGGAAAACGTGGTGGATGCAGATTCTCATTTACATCAACAACTTCAATCTCAACATAACACGTAGAAGACATTGAAATGGGTTTTCCTTTGTCTTTGGCCCGTACTGTTAGATTATACATTTGCTTCCTCTCAAAATCCAGTCCTTGTACAATACGGATTGCTCCACTGAGTTTATCTACGTCAAAGCTTCCATCTCCACCATCCAAAAGACTGTACCGTACTTGGCTTGACTGGCCTACATCAGGATCATAGGCTTCCAACCATGTGATAATTGTTCCTTCTGGGAGATCCTCTCGGATTTTCACACGATAATTCGATGGAATAAATTTAGGGGGATTATCATTGACATCTTCCAAAGACACCTTCAGCAGTACAGTTGATGACAACTGTGGTTCTTCTTTAGCTTGGTCCCTAGCTTCTATTTTCAGGAAATGTACAGATTGACCTTCACGGTCCAAAGATCCCACAACTTTCACAATACCTGTTACACTGTCAATAGAAAATTTATCCGTGTCTGTAAGAATTGAATATCGCACTTCCCCGTTAGTCCCTAAATCTTTATCTATGGCTTCTACTTGGATGATTTCTGTATCGAGATCCTTGTTTTCACTCACGTCAACAAAATAGCTATCTTGTAAAAATTCTGGATGGTTGTCATTGGCATCTAGAACTCTGATATCTAAAAGGCGCCAGGCAGACTTCTGTGGTATTCCAAGGTCATAAACAGTAAAATTCAGTATGTATTTATCTTTGACTTCTCGGTCAAGAGGAGACAAGATTTTTAGCATTCCTGTTTCCATACCAATGACAAAGCTGCTATCATTATTACCGCCAGAGATAGCATAGACCAGCTTCCCATTGAAACCAGTGTCAAGATCAGTGGCATTAATAAGTTGGATGTTGGAACCTACAGACAGATCTTCTTTTATTTCAATGCTACTGGGAAGACTACCTGAAAACTGGGGTGCATGAAAATTGACAGAGTGAGTGTCAAAAAATGTATCCTCGGGTTCACTACGTCCATGCAGTTTATTTGCCTGTAGCAGCTTCTCTGCCAGCATTTTGGCTACACCGGTTTCTTCACATTGCAACTTTACTGGTTTGCGGATGGCAACTACAGTAATGTTAATATATAATGGTGCTGAAAAGTGTTCTCCATCTGTAGCAGTTATTCTCAAGCTATGAAAAGATGTTTTGGCACCTACCCCATCTACCAATGACTGTTTTAGAGAAAGCACTCCAGAATTTGGATTTAGAACAAATAATTGTAATTCATTTCCAGATTCAACTTGGTACTGCACTAACTGCAGCTCATCGGCATCAATGGCAGATACAGTTGTTATCTGTTCTCCAACGCCAAGCTCTCTGGGAATTGTTCCCACACAATTGATTTTCTCAAACAGTGGAGTGTTATCATTCAAATTGTTTAGAACTATAGTAACAGGGGCTTCAACTTCTCGACGATATGGTGTGCCCCAGTCGGCGGCACGGACTCTTAACTTATAAACTCTTGGCATCAACTCATAGTCCATGCTTTCAGAGGTACTGATAACACCAGTGAAATGGTTGATCACAAATGGAACAGGATTTATGTTTGCAATACTGTATGTCACATAGCCATTTTCGCCTTCATCCAGATCTTTTGCATTCACACGCATGACACTTGTACCTATAGGAACATTTTCATCAAAAGAGGCTTTATAAGACATCTGGGTAAACTCGGGGGAATGTGTATTGACATCTATAACCTCAATCAGCACTCTTGTGGATGCTTTTCTGTCACTTGTCATAATCTCAAAATCAAAAGAAGGTGAATATTGTGCTTTTATAGGATCAAGGGTAGTAATAAGGCCAGTGTGCGGATTCAAATTGAATCTGACACCGCTCGGGGCATTTTTAAACATATATTTCAAGTGAGAATATGCAGGGGAAATTTTTACCATAACCACAGGGGTATCTGGTGGGGCAAATTCACTTATTTCTGCTCTGTAAATCTCCCTTTCAAAACGGACTGGTCCCAATCTAAACTGGGGAGAGGCCACATGAATTACTTTGACAGAAGAAAACTTTGGAGGACTCCCTTTATCTTTAGCTTGCAGAGTAAGATTATAACCGAAGGGTTGGCTCTCCCAATCAATACTGCCAACGGCTCTGATTTTATATTCTTTCCCTCCTGGGAAAGTCCTCACCGCTCTGAACTGCTGCAGTGGATCACCTGCCACAATGCTTAGGGATGCTATCTCTCCATTTGAACCATGATCCCTGTCCTCCACTGTTACAACTGCATATACTGGATCATTGTCTAACTCTGAAGGAGCTAAAGCGAGGGCTGTGATCACCGGCGCATGTTCATTAGCTTGCTCTATGTAAACAGTTAATCTTGCCATGCTACTGATACCACTGCTGCCATACAGTTTCATTCCACGGTCCACAGCAAGGATTTCCATCTCATAAACTTTTGATTCTGAATAGTCCAGTCTGCCAGTCAAAACTATCACACCACTTGTTGGATGTATAGCAAACATATCTGTCCTCTCTTTAAAGCTGTAATAAAACTCCCCATTGGTTCCAATATCAGCATCTGTTGCGGTTACTCTTGCGATGCTGGTCCTTATTGCTGTATTCTCAGGCACAGAAACACTGTAAGAAGTTGGCGAAAACAACGGCCGCAAGTCATTTGTATCCAATACTTGAACTCTGATTCTTGTGCGGGCTTCTGCATTTGTGTTCTTCTCGATTGCTTTCACAGTTAATATATAATGGTCTCTTACTTCTCTGTTTAGTATAGCGGTGTTCCCTCCCTTGGTCCGTATTCGTAAAAAGCAAAAGTCCCCCAAAATATGCTCTTCAGCTTTGAACAAATTTTCGTTGTCACCCGAAATGATTTTGTATTTTATATCCCACAGGGAGTTTGTGATATAAATGCCCATTTTGACCGAATGTCCGACGTAGGTCTTGGCCGCAGAGTTCTCATACACAGTGGCATTATAATGAGCTTGAGTAAACTGCATCGGCAGTGTGTGGTCCTGTCTTGGATTTCCTTCACAGTTTCCAAAATGCTGCACAAGCAGCAGGAGCAGCAGGAGCATGGTGAAATGGCTCTCCATGGAGGCAGTTCCCAAAAACCTGAAAGGAAATAGAAATATTAATCAAAGGGGTTTGAGAAGAAAAATCTCAAAAGTAAACTCCCTGTGTCTTAAATTTTTTATACAGCCAGCATGGTGTACTGGTTTGCGAACTGAATTATAACTCTGCAGATCAGGGGCTGAATCCTTGCTCAGTCATGAAAACCCATTATGTCATCTTGGGGAAGTTATTCTCAGTCCAAAAGGGTGGCCAAGTCAAACCCTTTCTGAATAAATCTTCCCAAGAAAATGCCATGATAGGTTCACCTTGCCATGAGTCAGAAACAACTTGAAGGTACACAACCATGAGAAGAAATTCCTAAATAGCATATTGACTGTACAATATGATGAAAAAAACCATAAGGACTATTTCAAAATATAAGGGTTATCCAGAAAGTAAGATTACAAGGCATGGGAATTTTTGGAAGAGGCAGAACATAGGAGGAAGCTGGTACCACTGATGAGACTTTTGTTTGATAGCGAAGAAGCCAGCATTGGAATGTAAACAAAATGCAGTGCCAGTCGTCGGTAGCTCATCGACTGGCAGTGTGGTGAAGGTTAGAGATGAGCATTCCCATTCCATTTCCCTCCAAGTGCAAAGTTCGCCCTGTAATACGCTACCTGAATCCTAAGGGCATGAACACCACTACGATCAACTGTGAAATCATTTCAGCTTATGAAGAGAACGTAATGTCAAGACAGCATGTGTCAAAATGGGAATGGGATATATATCGTGAGACCAATTAAGAAGCTTTGCAGAGCCATCCAAATCAAACTTTGTGAGGTGCTGATGCTGGGAGTCTGTCTCCATCATGACAATGTGTGTCCGCACACAGCTCATGCAACACAATAGTTATTGACTTCATTTGGTTGGTATTTTTTAAGCCACCCCTCTCACAGCCCCAATCTCGCACCCAGTGACAATGACAAGGTGAAAATCGAAGTGACTAACTGGCTGAAAAAGGGGGAGGGAAACTTCTATGACACAGGCAACAAAACTCATACTACTGATGACAAAATATATTGGACTGAATGGTGATCATGTGGAAAAATAATGTAATACTTATGCTACAATCCATGTAAGTTTTATTAAAATACTAGCTTGGGGACCCGGCGGTGCCCGGGTTATTTGAGGAAGGCATTGTGTGCCATAGTTCATCATTGGTGTGGGCCACAGTGCTCAAAGGAAGTGAATTAAAGTACTGCAAGTCCCATCATCCATGGTCCATCCTCCCTCAAACTGCACCAGGATGGAGGGTGCACCTTGGGGGGGGGGGGGTCTGTGTGACAAGTTTGGTCTTGTTCTGTCATTGTTGGGGGCCTAGTCTGGAAAATCAAGTTGAGGAAACCTAACAATATCCCATGAGCTAAGGCCTAGTCAGGCAAATCAAGTTAAGGAAGCCTTGCTGTCAATTTTGGGCGTCGTCTGTGATGTATAGGGGCTACAGTGTTGTTTGGGAAGTGAATGAGGTGAAGGTACTGCAAATCCCGTAATTCGTGGTCCATTCTGCCATAAATCACACCAGGTTGTGAAGTGGGCCATTGGGCCCCTCTTTGGAAAGTGTGGTCCTGATCCGTCATTGCTGTGGGCCACAGTGGCTGACTGCATGAGGCCTTTCATTTTCCCTCTATGTATAGGGGCTGCAGTGTTGGTGAAGGTACTGAACATTCTATTTCCAACAGAAAAAACTGTCAACTGGCTAACTTCAACTCCAGCCATTTCTGTCTGCCTCAGGCCCTTTCCTTTCCTCTCTGTGCTGTGTTGGAATGTTGGGAGGCTGGCCAGTCAGAGCCATTTATGCAAATAATCTCAGAGTGGCAGCCAATCGAAATGCTGCCACATATTCCTCCCACCGCTCGGCTGCAAACACTGACTTTTATTATATACATAGATATTCATTCTTTGTATTTAAAAAAATCTTGTAATCTTACTTTCCCGGATAACCCTCGTAAGTTGCACTGAAGAACGAAAACATCAATAATTTTCAAAATAATTGAAGCTGCTTTCATCAGGAGTTAATGGGTTTTGACTGTTCAGGAACCCGTCAATAACTGGTGGTCACATGAACATAACAAAATGCCTTATACTGAGTCAAAAGACTGGTCCAATTCATTCAATATTGACACTCTTGACTGGTAGCAATAATTTAAGGTTTCAGGGCAGATTCACTGCATTCTCTACCTTAAGATCCCTGATATTGTCTGGTGGTCTCCCATCCAAGGGCCAATGAAGCCCAACCTTGCTCAGCTTCTGAAATCAGATGAGACTGGATGAAGTGAAGGTGGTATGATGGTCATTGAGACTCTGCCCATCTTTAAGCACCAGGGACTTGTCCATGACTCAATGCTTCACTTCTGAGGAGAAAAAAGAAGTTACAGTCAAGAATAATGCCCTGCTATAAGCTGCATTGCAAAATTGAAGTAAGGGAACCTTCATGTGAACACAGGTTCCTTCCAAAATGAGGCACTCCATTCGCTGAAGTGTTCCATTGAAGGAACCTTCCTCTCTCCAGCTCTAAGAGGAAGGCCAAGAGTTTTTTTAATGTATTCCCTTTCTGTAAAAACAGCAGGTTCCATTTCACACCTTCAACAAGCCAGTATTTCTCAACCTTCCTAATGCCACGACCCCTTAATACAGTTCCTCATGTTGCGGTGACCCCCAACCATAACATTATTTTCGTTGCTACTTCATAATTGTAATTTTGCTACTGCTATGAATCGTAATGTAAGTATCTGCTATGCATGATGTATTTTCATTCACTGGACCAAATTTGGCACAAATACCCGGATATTGGTGGGGTTGGGGATTGATTTTGTCATTTGGGAGTTGTAGTTGCTGGGATTTATAGTTCATCTACAACAGGGCTGCCCAGGAAGTCAATCGCAACCGAAGGAGGTCGATCCCAGCTGGATGGGGTGCTTCTCAGAGAGGGCGGAGCCATGTCGCGCCAAGCCCCGCCCCCCACCCCCTCCCCCAGCTACAGCGCTACCACAGCTTCTCCAGGCTTGAGAAGGGTAGTGCCAAGCCAGTAGTGGCTACTCTATGCCACCACTGGCTTGGCATTACCCTCCAAGCCTGGAGTGCTAAAGCCAGAGGGGCGGAGCCAGGCCACGGCAGGCCATGCCCCTCCCTGCCCCACCCCTCCCTCTCGCTAGAACTTTCTGACTTGTTTTTATTTATAAGTAGCTCACATGCTGAAAAAGTGTGGCACCCCTGACCAGGGCCATAGCCAGGACTTTTGATTTGGCACTACCCTTGAGTTTGGTTCTGTGGGCTGAGACTGGGTGAAGGGGGCTACCCAGGCCACCTTTTGGCCATGCTATCCCTCCCCCATTAATGTCCACCCTGAGCATGGTGATCAGATCATGATATGAATAAACACTTGTTTAAATAATGTACCAGTAAGGCCTTTTCGCTCACATGCTGAAAAAGTGTGGGCATCCCCCTGATCTAAAATCTAAGAGCACTCTGAACTCCATCAACGATAGAATTAAACCAAACTTGGAACACAGAACTTTCATGACCAATAGAAAATACTGGAAGGGTTTGGTGGGCATTGACCTTGAGTTTTGGAGTTGTAGTTCACCTACAACCAGAGAGCACTGTGCACTCAAACAGTGATAGATCTGGAGCATACTTGGCACTAATACTCAATATGCCCAAATGTGAACACTGGCGGAGTTTGGGAAAAATAGGACTTGATGTTTGGGAGTTGTAGCTGGGATTTATAGTTCACCTACAATCAAAGAGCATTCTGAACTCCAAACTTCCCATACAGAACCTCCATGCCTTGAAGGCACTCGCTGGCATGAACCTCCCTCCAGCCTCTCGCAGTCTCCCTCACCCGCACATGCACACCTCGCTGCCATGCACCAAGCACGCCTACTCACCCCTCCCCACTTGGAGTCTCAGAAACAGCCAGCTGAGAGGTTTTTTTGGTGGGACGATTTGCCATCTGTTTCCAAAAATGGAAGTGAAGGACAGGCAGAGAGATCTTCAGCCTTTTCTGCCAAAGGGGTTCCTAAGAACATCAGAAATATATGTTTTCTGATTGTCTTTGGCGACCCCTCTGAAACCCTCTTGTAACTCCCCCAGGGATCCCAACCCCCAGGTTGAGAAAGGCTGCAATAAGCAGTCATGGAACAAACTCACTAAGCGGAGGCTGAAAAAGGAGATGAAGGAAAAATCGTATTATCGAAATCTTTTTGATACTTTCCGATTTTAGACAATGAATGGTTGCTACAGGAAGTATGAAGCACCACTGAATGTTGACTTTAACTTTCTTCCCAGTTAAGGCATGGGGTAGGAGGCACAGAGCCTTGCGCCCAGCTTGCATGGCTCATTTTCAGGTGATATAGAGCAGTGTTTCCCAATCACTGTGCCGTGGCACACTAGTGTGCCGTGAGCGATCACCTGGTGTGCCGCGGGAAAACCTCTCTTCCCCCCTTTCTTCCCCCTCCTGCCGAACTCCTGCTGCTGCTACTTGCGGGGGGAGGAGGAGGAGAAAGGGCCGGGCGGCGGCGAAGGGGCTGGGATGCCGCCTCCTTCGGCCGTTTTCGTGTTTATGTGTACCAACTATTACTACATTTGGCATTGGCTGGACATGATAGCCTTTCTAGTGACTGTGTAACAACTCTCCTGTTCACCAGTTATACACGAGGGACTCGTCTAAAGCCCACCTGGAATGATACAGGAGCATATATATTGAAGGTGGAAGCCTCATTATTGTTCCATGAGGTGTATTGATGCATAAGAACAGTACTAGTGGACTGCTTTGAAGCTATATGGACACATTTTTTCTAAACACAGAGAGAGGTTGACAGCTGTTGAGCAAGACCTTCATGTGTGTCTTTCTGCCATTCCTGCCAGGATATCTATGTTGTGTTCATTGAAACAGGCCCAGGTTTCACACTGAGTGTATAAATGCATTTAAAAAACATATTAACTATATGTATTACTGTGTTAAAGTGTCATTTTGTGTCATTTTGGCTGGTGGTGTGCCCCAGAATTTTGTAAATGTAAAAAGTGTGCCGCGGCTCAAAAAAGGTTGAAAAACACTGCCTTACAGAAGGAAAATGGCTAAAATAAATGTGCTGTGTTGCAATGGTTTGAGAGTTAAGACTGAGCGCCACCAGCATGGAAAATTTTGGGTTCTTAAAGGTTTGCATTGTTAAAGTGTGTTTTTGCAGTCTGCACAGTTTGCAAGAGGTTTAGTTGCATTGATTGGTCATTAGTACCTGCCAATCATCATTAGCAAAGACCAGTAGAGTTTGTTCTGCCCCTTTTTCCTGGGATCTGAGGAACAAGCTACTTTTCATTCCAGAGATTACCAGGATCCCTCCTGAAAGGATGTGTTTAGAAGGTTTGCCAGACCAGGCCCTTGGTCAGGCCATCTTTCAATACCAGTCTGATTTCCATGGAATTCAAGCAGAAGGCTCAGCATATTGGAAGGCTGAGTAACTCTGGGGAGTTCCAAGTGCCTCCAAAGCAGTCATCTGGCCTCAAGAAGAAGACTTCATGACTTCAAGTTCGGCTGTCTGATGGTCCTACCTCAAAGCCATTGGACGAGAAAGGACTCAGAGAGCCTTCCGGCTAAAGCTTCGTGGACCAAAACAGTAAAGGAACTTTAAAGTAAGAACTTTTCTACCTTTTTTTGGAGACTACCTCACCAGTTATTATTTTGGGGAAATTAAGCAAAGTGTCTGAGCGAAGCTAACTCATGTAATGAATAATAAAGCTTTTGAGTTAACCAAAGTGTCCAGTTTGGTCCTTGCAGCCCTGAGCCTTTAAAGCAGTGTTTCTCAACCTTCCCAATGCCATGACCCCTTAATCCGGTTCCTCATGTTGTGGTGACCCCCAACTATAACATTATTTTCGTTGCTACTTTATAACTGTAATTTTGCTACTGTTATGAATCGTAATGTAAATATCTGATATGCAGGATGTATTTTCATTCACTGGACCAAATTTGGCACAAATACCCAGTATGTCCAAATTTGAATATAGAGATTGATTTTGTCATTTGGGATTTGTAGTTGCTGGGATATATAATTCACCTACAATCAAAGAGCATTCTGAACTCCAGTAACAATGGAACTGAACCAAACTTGGCATACAGAACTCCCATGAACAACAGAAAATCCTGGAAGGGTTTGGTGGGCATTGACCTTGAGTTTGGGAGTTATAGTTCACCTACATCCAGAGAGCACTGTGGACACAAACAATGATGGATCTGGAGCAAACTTGTCATGAACACTTGATATGCCCAAATGTGAACACTGGTGGAGTTTGGGGAAATAGACCTGGTCATTTGGGTGTTGTCGTTGCTGGGATTTATAGCTCACCTACAATCAAAGAGCATTCTGAATCCCAGTGACGATAGAATTGAGCCAAACTTCCCACACAGAACCTTCATGATCAATAGAAAATACTGTGCTTTCTGATGGTCTTTGGTGACCCCTCAGATGCCCCCTCGTGACCCCCCCCCCCCCAGGGGTCCCGACCCCCAGGTTGAGAAACACTGCTTTAAAGGGAGGCAAAAAAGCAATCACCCAGGATAGATAGACCACGTCCTTGCCCATTCACAAGGCATTGATAGCCCGGGAGCGACGGCACAAAGACTGACTGCACAGTAGGCTGCTTTGAGTCTCCTTTGGGAGAGATAAAGCAAGGTATAAATAATAATAACAATAATAATAACAATTATTCTACCCTCTTGATCATGGAAACCCATTAGGTGTCATTGGGCAAGTCACATTCTCTCAACCTCAGAAGAAAACAAAGTAAAACCCTATTTACACAAAATTTGCCAAGAAAACCCTATCATAGGATTACCTTAATTAACCACATGTATTACTGTGTTAGAGTGTCATTTTGTGTCATTTTGGTTGGTGGTGTGCCCCAGGATTTTGTAAATGTAAAAAGTATGCCACGGCTCAAAAAAGGTTGGGAAACATTGATATAGAGTACACAGAAAGACATACAGATTGCTGTATTTTCCTTGTCACAACAGACTAAACCAAGCTGGAAAGACAACTCCTTGATTAAACAATAGCATGTGGGATTACAGCTGAAAGGCAGTGCAGTAATTTCAACAAAACAAGAGACTGATGTATACAACTACCCACCCCTTGTCATGATGTTGTTGAGAATTACTCCCAAATACAACTAAGCAGGGTGAAATATTTTCACACAGATCCAGCTCATGTAGGGGGGCACTTTCCATTCTTCTACCAGCTGTAAATTACTGTTGGTGGAGAGAAAAGCTCATAGAAAATTCCTACTTAGACTCATTCTAACAACCTGTATGACTTTGTAATAGATGGCATTACAAGAAGAAATTCCATCTAATTTTTAAAAATACATGGGAGTTTCAATATTTATTCCAGCAGCCAATGTACTGTACTCCCTGCACTAGCCCCAACTACAGCATTGTGCTCTAATGATAGTTATAACCCCTACTCAATTCAATATATGCTGGAAGGTGTGTTAAATATTGATTGCTCAGGTTCCTACTCAAGGTTTTTCAGCTTTCTGAGCATAGATGACTACCTTGAACAATATTACACATTTGAATAACATAGTAATTTATATTACTGGGCCCCAATATTCACATACTCATACACAACAAACCAAACAATAGTTCAAACCCAAAGTAAATGCATGTTTCTGTACCAGTGGATGGCAAGGCTGCTTTAACTTATCACTGGCTTATCTGGATAGAGCGCAATGCTTAAGGCGTGAAACACCTCATCTTCTGCACAAGCAAACTTTGACTTTTTACTCCTCCTGAATGCAGGATAAGCAGCATGAGATCTCAGGAAGGGGTATGTTTTTCAGGTAAGCTTATGGCAAAATATAAACCTTAACAAGCAGGAAGAACAACAAGGGATACCTGTAGGTAATCTTGTGTCTCAAAAAAAAAGTATGATGTATGCTTAGGAACGAATTAAGCATGCATGCTCAACAGCTTGGTTAAGAGGTGAAAGCAAACTAGTCCAATTTTTCATCAACCAAGATCGATACTGAAATGATAACCTGTGGGCATTTATAGCATCATTTCAGCTAAGATATTTATTTATTTACTAGCTGAGGACCCGGCAGTGCCCGGGTTATTTGAGGAAGGCATTGTGTGCCAAGGTTGGTTCCTATTAGATGTGTATGTGGCTTGCAGTGGTCTCAGGAAGTTAGTGAAGGTACTGCAAGTCCCATTGGCCATGGTCCATCCCCCTCCCAACAGCACCAGGATGTAGAGTGGGTCATGGGGGCTCTTAGTGCCACGTTTGGTGTTGATCATTCATTGGATGAGGGTCGCAGTAGTCTCAGAAGGTGAGTGAAGGTACTTCAAGTCCCGTCATCCATGGTCCATCCCCCTCCAAACAGCACCAGGATGTAGAGTGGGTCATGAGGGCTTTGTGTGCCAAGTTTGGTCTTGATCAGTCATTGAATGAGGGTCGCAGCAGTCTTGGGAAGTGAGTGGAGGTACTTCAAGTCCCATCATCCGTGGTCCGCCCTCCAAACTGCATCAGGACGTCCACTGTGTCATGGGGGCTTTTTGTCCCAAGTGTGGTCATGATTATGCACTGGATGAGGGTCGCAGCGGGCTTGGGAAGTGAATGGAGGTACTTGAAATCCCATCCTTCATGGTCCATCCTCCTCTAAACTGCAGTAGGATGGAGTGTGGGTCATGGGGGTACTGTGTGCCAAGTTTGGTCTTGTGGTCTGTGGGGAATGAAGAGTTTGAAAGTACTACAACTCTCATAACCTCTGATGGTACTTCAAGTCCCATCATCCATGGTCCTCCCTACTCCAAACTGCAGTAGAATGAATCATGGGTCATAGGGGCTCAGTGTGCCAAGGTTGGTTACTGTTAATTCAGGCCATACACAATGTCCCATTAACTGAGGCCTAGTCAGGAAAATCAAGTTAATGAAGCCTTACTGAAAATTTTGGGCCTGGTCTGTGATTTGTAGGGGCTACAGTGTTTTCTGGGAAGTGAATTGGGTGAAGGTAGTGCAAATCCCATCATTCGTGGCCCATCCTGCCCTAAACTCTCTTTTGGGGCCTGTAATGTTCTGGCCTGCTCTGCTGGTAATTGTTAACTTTAAAAGGCCGAATGGCAGGCAGCCGTTTTCTAAAAGCTGAGGGGGAGGAGAAAACAGGAATCCATTTTGTTTTCACAGAGCCAAGTGGGGAGGGAATGTTGATGGTGCATTTTTTCCCCTCAGTGGGAAGAAATCCTGTTGTTTGAATGTAGAGGCCTGGATTCTGGGATGCTGGCTAATCAGTGGCTATCAATGCCCTCTGTCTGGTGCCTTAGAATTTTGGAGTGCTGAGGCTGGCCAATCAAAGGACTTTATGCAAATAGCTGCCACATATCCGCCCTTCCGCCCCCCGCACACATACATACATACATACAAACATTCCACTTTATTAAGGTATACAGATTTATTATTCAAACTTGTATGCCGCCACTCCCCGAGGGCTCGGAGCGGCTCACAATCATATAAAACATCACAGAAAACAAAACAACAAATTGAAGTTAACCAACAGGGTTATAACATACTCAGCAATGAAACGCTAACCGGAAAAGGTGGGTCTTGCAGGCCTTACGAAAGGATGATAGGTCTTGTAAGGCCCACACTTCACTTGGAAAAGTATTCCAGATCGAAGGCGCTACCACAGAAAAGGATCTGCGCCGTGTAGATGTTAACCGGACAGATTTGAAGCTGGGCACTGCAAGGAGGTTCAGTTGTTCAGAACGGAGTGACCTCTGGGGTTGGTAGGGGATGAGACAGTCCCTCAAATACAACGGCCCAGACCATGCAAGGCCTTGAAAGTTAACACCATCACATTGAAGGTGATCCGGTGCTCGACCAGAAGCCAATGTAGCTGCTGAAGGATGGGAGTTATATGACATCTCACCGGAATCCCGGTGAGAAGTCGTGCAGTGGCATTCTGGACGAGCTTAAGTTTCCGGATCACAGACAAGGGCAGGCCAATGTACAGGGCTTTATAGTAGTCCAGTCTCGAGATGACCGTGGCTTGGAGCACCGTGGCCAGGTCGTCCCTGGATAGGTAGGGGGCCAGCCGCCTAGCTTGCCACTTGAACAAAAAAATAAATGCACTAGTATAAGCGCATACACACATACACACACATAATAAAAGTGAAAATATGCAATATGTATGTATGTATGGAGCTGGGATGCCCACTTCCACAGACAGGAACCCACTTCCACAAAGAACTTTAGCCCACAGTGCTGAGGAGCCACCAAAAGCCCTCCCTCCAGTGGCATTTGACATTACAGTGAGTGCCATGAACATGTAGCCCAACCCCTGCTAGTGTCCTCCCCAACACCATACTGCCCACCACCCAAGGAATGCTTTCATTCAGGGACAATTTCATCCTGGATTTTACGTGTTTCCTCCACCACAGACATCCCAATGTTTCTTACTCTCTCCATTGGTGTTGAATTTGCATGATCCTGCTCACTGCCTCTCCCTTAACCCTTTCCTATTTTTTTCAACTCTGCACAACAAACAGAGCAGAACTAATCAGCAACTATACATACTGGAGGAGTTTGGGGGACTTACTCCACATGATGGAAGTTGTAGTTCACCCTGCATCAAGTCATAGCACTGTGACACCCCCCACTCCCACCCCACTGACAATGGTCCTGGACCACATTTGGCACACAGAACCTCCATGACCTAAGAAAAATACTGGAGAAGTTTGGGGGGAATTTTTGATTTATAGCCATTGTAAGTATTGGGATTTATAGTTCACCTGCAATCAAAGAGCACTCTGGACCCCACCAGCGATGGATGGCCTTGGACCTATCTTCGCACACAGAACCACTGTGACCAACTGAAAATACTGGACGGGTTTGGTGGAAACTGACCTTCATTTCTGGAAATTGTAGTTCACTTTCATCAAGAGACACTGTGATCACCCCCAATGACAGATCTGGACCAAACTTGGTACACAGAACTCCTATTACCAACGGAACTTACTGGAGGGATTGAGGGGACTGACCCACCATGGTGGGAGCTGTAGTTTATCCTGTAGCTAGAGATCACATTGAACCCCACTAGTGATGCATCTAGAGCAGACTTGCCCAAAGGGGACAAACTTTAACTACTGATGGAGTTTCAGGGGATTAACCTGGTATGATGTGAGTTGTAGTTCACCCACAACCTGATGCACTTTGTCAAATAAAAAGGACTTATGTGTGTAGATAGATAGATGGATAGATAGATAGATAGATAGATAGATAGATAGATAGATAGAGTGGTTTGAGGATTGAAGTACGGTTCCAATTCCCATTCCGCAATGGAAATCGACTGGGTGACCCTGGGCAAGTCACACTCTCTCAGTCTCAGAGGCAAAAGGAAAAAAACCTCTCTAAACAAATCTTGCCACAAATCCCCTGCAATAGGTTTTCATTAGGGTGGCCATAAGTCGGAAACAACTAGAAGGCACTTAACAATGATACAAGAGAAAATGTGATGGGAGATTGAGATTTGGCACTCTCTTCCTTATCCACAGAATGGCAAATTGGTTCTTCTGAATGAAATCAGGAAGGTCTCAAAAGGATAGCCTATGTTTAAGCCTGAAACATCCACTTTTTTCCACCAAAAGCTGTTCACAAAGTCTCCTGTTTACCCGATTGATACAAATGTATATGTGTGAACAGACACTATCCGAGTAAAGCTAAGCACATGAGCTCTCATAAAATCAAAGTCTATCTCCCAAAGTTATTTGACTGTGGTAAAAGATGATTTATTTTATTTATTTATTTATTATTCAAATTTGTGAGTCGCCACTCTTGGGTGGCTCGGGGCGACTTACACCAAAATTCAGGATTAAAAACAGAATAAAAACAGAATAAAAACACAGTAAAATACAGTAAGTACAATACACAGCAAGCCGGTGGCACAGGTGTGTGTAACTACATCGGCATACACAATGCAAGGAGGCGGAGTAGCCTACAAATCTCAGCATTAATACCCAAAGGCCTGCCGAAACAGGAGGGTTTTGCACGCCTTCCAGAATGCCACTAAGTCCGTAAGGACACGGACTCCGGAAGGCTCCGGATCAAAATCCCTAAAGTGGGGGTGATAAGTGGAACTGGGGAACAAAACCATTTCACAGATATGTTAGTTCTTCATAGAGAAAGAATTTGGTTAGTGACTGCCACCGTCATGCTCAAGGTAAAAGCATATTTTTCTGGGCTTCTGAGCCTACTGTAATTTGAAAAGAACCCCTATTTCCTTCAGTAGGAAACGGAATCCAGTGGTGCATTTTCACAAGGAGCCACTACTGAAAGCTGACTCTCAAAGGCTCAACCAGCCCTTCCAAAAAGTAAAAAAACTAGAATTATCATTCCGAGAAGTCCACAGAAGCTAAGATGACCTTAAGAAAACTTGCTCTGTTTTGTTTCAGGTCTCCTTCACTCACAGAGTGGTTTTACAAAACCAGAGACTTTCAGATGCTCCAGTTTTGTTTGGAAGGTAGCGGAGCATGTTGGCCTGTCCCTTTCAGGTTGTAAGGGACAACAAATGGATTTCAGAACTTGCCCAATTCCATCCTATGGCAATTACTTCAAGCAATGAGTAAGTAAAGGTTTCCCCTGACATTAAGTCCAGTTGTGTCCGACTCTGGGGGGTGGTGTTCATCTCCATTAATAAACCGAAGAGCTGGCGTTGTCCGTAGACACCTCATGTTGCCAGTATGACTGCAAGGACCACTATTACCTTCCTGCTGAAGCTGTACCTATTGATCTCCTCACATTTGCATACTTTCAAACTGCTAGGATGGCAGAAGCTGGTGCTAAGAGATAGAGCTCACTCCATCCCGTGGATTCAAACTGCTGACCTTCCAATCAGCAGGTTCTGCAACTTAGCAGTTTGACCTGCTGCTCCACTGAGGCCTCCCAAGCAATCAGTACCCTACACAAACTTCCCAACAAGGATTACAAGACAGGCCCAAACGGCCAGGCTTTTATACAGTAGCGACTCTATAGAACAGTGTTTCCCGACCACTGTGACCACGGCACAGTAGTGTGCCATGACGGACCTCCTGCTGTGCCGTGAGAAAAGCTCTCTGCCCCCCTTCCTTCCCCCTCCTCCTGCCGAACTCCTGCTGCTTGGGGGAGGAGGAGGAAGGGCCGCGCAGCGGCGAAGAAAAAGAAGAAGGGGCCGGGGCGCCGCCTCCTTCGGCCATTTCCCCAGCCAGCCTCCAATCCGCCATGACTCGCTGAAGCCGCGCAGAGGAGGAGCCCCACCCATTGAAGCCCGTCCACCGCTCATGCTCCTCCTCCTCTGTGCGGCTTCAGCGAGCAAGGGGTAGGAGTCATGGCGGAGAGGGGCGCCAGGGACGGGGGCCATGACTCCCTCCCCTCGCTCGCACTGTCCCCTCAAGGCTGGAGAAGCTGTGGGAGAGCTGAAGCCGGGGGAAGGGGCGGGGCATGGTGCAGTCTGGCTCCGCCCCCTCCCCAGCTTCAGCTCTCCTACAGCTTCTCCAGCCTTGAGGGGGCAGTGCCAAGCCAGCATTGTGCTGGCTCTGCCACCGCTGGCTTGGCACTGCCCCCTCAAGGCCGGAGAAGCTGTGGAAGAGCAGAAGCCAGAGGAAGGGGGCGGGGCATGGTGCGGCTTGGCTCCTCCCCCTCCCCCGGCTTCGGCACTCCCATCAGCTGCTCCCAGCAGACCACTATCCCCGAGCCATTCTTTACTGTGTTAGAGTGTCATTTTGTGTCATTTTGGTTGGTGGTGTGCCCCCAGATTTTTTTAATGTTAAAAGTGTGCCGCGGCTCAAAAAAGGTTGGGAAACACTACTATAGAAGATACTTTCCAAGATCCACCATGAAACAGTGGATAATAGTAAATACCTGAAACAGTGGATAATATTAAAAACCCATATTTGAATACACTTGGGCCACAAAAAGCACTGGCTGATCTGGAGAAAGCCACAAAAAGTTAAGAGGAGAAACAATTTTGGAGCATTAAGTCAAATTATGGATGTTGAATCTTTAGCAACTGCACATGAAGAGCTTTGTGGGTGGAAAGAATTTAAGCAAAGCCTCAAGTATACAGGCTCTCCAACTCTCACCTGCGCCCACGGGTCAGGATGATCCCGGCCATTAAACTTGGTGTAAAGTAAAACTAGTTTTACTTTGCACATGTAACACAAACATTGTGGTTTAAAACAAATCCAGGTTAGTTAAACCAAGACAATCCTACAAGGCTGAAGTCTGCTTCCCGCCCCGCTCCTGCCTCCTTGAGTTAAACAACCCAACAAAACAATTTAGGATTTCAAGTTGTTTTGTTTAGACTAGAGTCTATCGTTCAGACACACAGACAACTTAATTCACTGAATTACTGACATATAAGTAAAACATAAATAACAAGGCCTATTGTACTCCTTAGTAAATTGCTATTTTTCATAATAATTGTGTTTACAACACCAGCAATTTATTCTTCTTCCCAATAAACAAGATCAAACTTAATTCCTAACTAGCTAGATCTTTCAAACTGTTAAAAAGGTAAACAAACACAAAAATGAACCTGAAGAAGCTTTGAGGAAATGACATGTGTCTCCATGCTACGACTCTTCCTGTGTTCTCAATAGCACTCATTGCAAACATAGACCAGTATCCTCTTGGATAATTTAGATTGGATCCCATTGCTCCCACCAAAATTGGCAACTCCCACCCCTTGCACCCTTTGTCCTTAAACTCCTATTCTAGAAATGCTATGAAACCCTCCAGGATGCCCAAAAGCAACAACCAGACAAAGTGAAACCAATTCTAGTGGAAGAATAATCTAAAGCAGTGATTTTCAACCAGTGTGTCGCTGAACACTAGTGTGCCGTGAGAGATCATCAGGTGTGCCGTGGGAAATTATTTTCGAACTTCATTCATATATAAACTATAAGGCGCATCTGTCCCTTTAAGAAATGGAACCATAGCACTCTTGCATCACCTATCGAAACAGGACCAGGTTTCACACTGAATGTATAAATACATTTTAAAATATATTAATTGTATGTATTACTGTGTTAGAGTGTCATTTTGGTTGGTGGTGTGCCCCAGGATTTTGTAAATGTAAAAAATGTGCTGCAGCTCAAAAAAGGTTGAAAAACACTGATCTAAAGTACCAAATAAGATCTTAGACCCCCTTCCATACAGCTGAATAAAATCCCCCGTTTTATGTTTTGAACTGAAATATATGGCAGTGTGGACTCAAAAAAACAATTTCAAAGGAGATATTGTGGGATTTTCTGCCTTGATATTCTGGGGGCTCTTCCACACAGCCCTATATCCCAGAATATAAAGGCAAAAAATCCCACAATATCTGAGTGTGGACACAGTTCAAAGCAGATATTGTGAGATTTTCTGCCTTGATATTCTGGGATATAGGGCTGTGTGGAAGGGCCCTTAGTCTTAATCTAACTGACAAGTCAAAGTACGAGTTGGCAAGTGGGAGGTTTTAGGTGGTTTTGAACTGCTGGTCCAATAATTCCTTACCATTTAATATAATAATAATAAACTTTATTTACATCCCACCACCATCTCAGCAAAGGGACTCAGGGTGGCTTACAATGCACTCCAGGGTCAAAATATAACATACAACAGGTAAAAACAGTACAAAAGTATAAAACAAGTCACATAAAATTATAACAATAACCCCCGTCAACACATGTAGCATAAAATAAAAATAATACAATTTTAAAACAACAGTAGATAAAACTAACTGTTGTCAATTCACAAGGTGCCAAGTGTCAGCTTCTTATGGACCCATTCAGCCTACTCAAGTTCAAAGGACTGCCAGAACATCCATGTTTTCAGGTTGGAACGGAAGGATTGAAGGGTGGGGGCTAATCTAATCTCTTTTGGGAGGGTATTCCAGAGCCACCACAGAGAAGGCCCTCTCATCCCCACCAACCGCACTTGAGATGGAGTGGGACTGAGAAAAGGGCCTTCCTTGTCAATCTTAGAGCCCACGCCAGTCTATAGAAAGAGATGCGGACATTAAGATAAGTTGGACCCGAAGCATACAGGGCTTTTTAGCACCTTGAATTGAGCCTGGAAACTTGTCAGAAGCCAGTGGAGCTGCTTCAGCAGGGCCGTGTTATGTTCCCTGTAGCTATCTCCAGTTAGTAATCTGCCAGCCGACCGTTGCACTAGCTCAAGTTTCTGAACCATCTTCAAAGGCAGCCCCATGTAGAGTGCATTACAGTAGTCCATTTTGGATGTAACTAAGGCCTAAACCACCGTGGCCAAGTCAGTCTATAATCGATGCAGAGCAAGCATGGTATATTGGTCTGGATGTTGGACTAGGATACCAGGATCATGGAAACCTCCTTGGTGACATTGGGTAAGCCATACTTTCTCAGAGGAGGATGACAAACCTTAGAAGCCGCAGTGGTGCAGCGGTCTGAATCAGTGAGACAGGGTGAGCTCCTGTCTGTCAGCTCCAGCTTCCCATATGGGCTCCCACAGGGTAGTAACACATCCGGGCATCCCCTAGGCCAGTGTTTCCCGACCAGTGTGCCGGGGCACACTAGTGTGCCGTGAGCGATCATCAGGTGTGCCGTGGGAAATTGGAACCTCCAGGAAGGGGGGGGGGGAGAGAGTCTAGTGTGTTGAAGTATAAAAACCCTAAGAAACGTACCACGATAAAGGCACAAAATTACAAACACACACACCCTCCCCACCCGTTGTCTACTTGGTCTCTCCCTCTGCATGCATTGGGAAGGCCCGCCTCCCTTTCTCCAAGTAGAGATCTCTTCTTGCCTCCTGGGGGTTCTGTGTGGGAAGTTTGGCCCAGTTTTATCATTGGTGGGGTTCAGAATGCTCTTTGATTGTATGGGAACTATAAATCCCAGCAACTACAACTCCCAAATGTCAAGGTCTATTTCCCCTGAACTCCACCTGTGTTCACATTTGGGCATATTGAGTATTCATGTCAAGTTTGGTCCTGATCCAATATTGTTTGAGTCCACAGTGCTCTCTGGATATAGGTGAACTACAACTCCAAAACCCAAGGTCAATGCCCACCAAACTTTTATAGCATTTTCTCTTGGGTATGGGAGTTCTGTGCGGGAAGTTTGTGTCTTTCGGCCATTCCTGCCAGGATATCTATGTTGAGTTCATCGAAACAGGCCCAGGTTTCACCCGGAGTGTATAAATACATTTAAAAACATATTAACTATATGTATTACTGTGTTAGAGTGTCATTTTGTGTCATTTTGCTTGGTGGTGTGCCCCAGGATTTTGCAAATGTCAAACGAGTGCCGCGGCTCAAAAAAGGTTGGGAAACACTGCCCTAGGCAACGTCCTTGCAGACGGCCAATTCACTCACACCAGAAGCAACTCCAATTCGCCACTGACACAACAAAACAAATTACAAACCTCAAAAAAAACCTTGTCAATAACATCCTTCATGGTTGCCATAAGATGGCATTGATTTAAAAGCACAGAACAGCAACTATGACCAATGAAGCCTGAAGGCCAAGCACATACAAAAGCCTGTAGCTGCCCAGTCCTAGTAGGAAAGGGTAGTTAAATCTTTTTGACCTGTTAGTAGTAGCCGTGCAATTAAATATGCATTTCTGAAAGAAACATATCATAAAAGAGCATACTTCACATACATAGAATCAGTCAATTTTAAGGTGCTGTCACTAACTAATACATAGGTTTTAGCAAATGGCGTTAAAGCTATTCTACAAAAGACGTAATAGGAAAGAAACCCAACACTATCTGATGCACATTCCGATGCACTATCTGATGCACATTTCCACTATATCCCATGAAGCCTACTTCTAAGCAAACCAGTGTGTGGTTACAGTCGAGAAGAGTTAACTTTTGAATTTTTCTTCTCTGAACACTCCATTTTTTAACCTTCAAAGAGTTTTGGGGTCACTCTTGCTGTAACTGCCAACAGGGAAAAGAAAGGAGAGGAGAGGAAACGAAAAGATCAAGGACACAATTTAGCAAAACTTAAAGCACTTTGAAGTCCCACTGACATCGTGATGGAATTTGGTTGGTCACTGTCGGCCTCGTTCAGTTCCTTTTTTTTCTAATGGGAAGAAATATGGGTTACAAGCCTACACCCCTTCATAAGAGTACGGAGCCTTGAACTCGAGAGAAGTTACATCTGCACAGATATACACTAATTACAACTCCATTCCTTGCCTAAGAAAACTATAAGATGCAGAGATCGCCGTGAGTTGGAAAGGGGACTTAAAGGCATATACTCACACACTGAGCCCATCCAGACAGGCCCTATATCACAGGATCTGATCCCAGGTTTTCTGCTTTAAACTGAATTATATAACTCCACGCTGCCAGATAATCTGAGATAAACAGAAAACCTGGGATCAGATCCTGGGATAAAGGGTTTGACTAGAAGAGCCCACTGTTGTTATCTTATCCTATTTGTTGTCGGTCCACCATTTGCCAAAATATGTGATCCTGTGCTTTTCTTTTCCATTTCCAGCCAAATAGCTTAACTATTGGTTTGTGCCATCGAGTACAAGGTCTACCCGCTTATGGACTCTGTTGGGATTCAACCTCACACTGCTCAAGTCTCAAGTCCTCAATGAGGAGCTGTTAGTTAGCATTACAATAATCTGAGGGTTTCCCTTCTCCAATGTCTCCTGAATAACAGTTGGGAATGTATCTTTTTCTTCTCTCCTCTCTGTTTCTGCTCTCATTCTGATTGGTTGTTTAAAATTGATACTTTTCTACTGCAAGCTTTTTTAATCTGACTTCTGCCTTCTTACACTTTAGTATGGAAGAGGGGCCGGGAACCTATGGCTCGCGAGCCAGGCATGGCTCTTTTGATGATTGCATCTGGCTCGCAGATTTCAGCTTTTCAGATAAGACCAATGCTGGAGCAATCCCCAAACAATACGGGCAAGAAAGCGGTGTGTAAATAAAGCCCTACAACGCTCCTAGGCTCCGCGGGAAGGCAGAGAGGAACAGAGTTCACATGAGGCTGCTGCGGACGACCAAAGCAATCAAACGCCGAATGGGGGTTGGAGGAACGCTCTAGGCAAGCCCTACAACGCTCCCAGGCTCCATGGCTTGCTTAGAGCAGTGTTTTTCAAACTTTTTTGAGCCGCGACACATTTTTTACATTTACAAAACCCTGGGGCACACCACCAAGCAAAATGACACAAAAGAACACTCTAACACAGTAATACATATAGTTAATATGTTTTTAAATGTATTTATACACTCAGTGTGAAACCTGGGCCTGTTTCGATGAACACAACATAGATATCCTGGCAGGAATGGCAGAAAGACACAAACTTCCCACACAGAACTCCCATAAACCAAGAGAAAATACTATAAGAGTTTGGTGGGCATTGACCTTGGGTTTTGGAGTTGTAGTTCACCTGTATCCAGAGAGCACTGTGGACTCAAACAATGTTGGATCAGGATCAAACTTGGCATGAATACCCAAATGTGGAATTTGGGGAAAATAGACCTTGACATTTGGGAATTACAGTTTCTGGGATTTATAGTGAACACACAATCAAAGAGAATCCTGAACTCTTGCAACAATGGAATTGAACCAAACTTGGTATATTGAACTCTCATTACCAACAGAAAGTACTGAAAGGGTGTGCTTGAGAATTGACCTTGAGTTTGGAAGTTGTACTTCACCTACACCCAGAGAGCACTGTGGACTCAAACAATGTTATGTTATGTTGTTTCTTTTCTATCCAGAATCACAATGTTGGAAGGAGGCTCACCACTTTAAGGTCCCTAAAACAGGCATGGGAAAACTTCGGCCCTCTGGGTGCTTTGGACTCCAACTCCCACCATTCCTAACAGCCTGAGGCCCTTTCCTGCTTAAGTGGCTGAGGAGGGGAAAGGAAAAGGGCCTGAGGCTGCTAGGAATGGTGGGAGTTGGAGTCCAAAACACCTGGAAGGTCCAAGTTTGTCCATGCCAGCTTTCGACGGAGACCTCTTCCTCCCCCTTCCGCTTTGAGCCCTTTCTTTCCCCTCCTGCCAAACACTTACTTTTTCTTCTACACTGCCGCTTCTGCCGCCATTTTGATCCGAGGGGGCAGCGTGAGTGTGTTCAGGAGGGGAGAGGGGAGGGAGGAAGATGTGACCCATGCGGGTGCTACTGCGCATACTCATCCCAGAGCAAAGCGAGGCAAAGCCAGCAGAGCGAGGCTGGGAAGAAGGAAGTCCGAGTGGAGAAGAAAAAGTGTTTGGCAGGAGGGGGAAGAAAGGGTATTGGAGATTCCAATTTCCCACGGCACACCTGATGATCACTCACGGCACACTGGTTGGGAAACACTGGCTTAGAGCGTTCCTCCAACCCCCATTCAGCGATTGATTGCTTTGGTCCTCCGCAGCAGCCTCATGTGAACTTCTTTCCTCTCTGCCTTCCCGCGGAGCCTGGGAGCGTTGTAGGGCTTTATTTACACACCGCTTTCTTGCCCGTATTGTTTGGGGATTGCTCCAGCATTGGTCTTGGTCTACGGATTCTTCGGATGGACATACGCACCGTCATTCTGCCAGGGGAATCCTTTTCTCATAGTATGTACGTATATACTCACATTTAGTTGAATTCAGTCTTAAAATATATTATATATATTATATGTCTCTCACTGAAATAAATTTCCAAATATTTTGCTTTCATGGCTCTCTGAGTCAAAAAGGTTCCCGATCCCTGGTATGGAGAATAGGTGCTGTGTGTTTTGAGATCTTTCGCTCTCTCTCTCTCTCTGCTTATGTGTCAGGAGAGATGTAGTGATTGAGTTTTTCCCATCTCTTGAAACCTTAGAAGAGATGGGTGTTAAGAGCAGCTCAGACCCAGTTCTTGATTATTAAGAAATGCAGCTATTTCTTATTATTGTAAATAAACCTTTTGTGATTTTTTTTAAAGGATTGGAGCATGTTTGCATCCTAAGCTCTTAATTCTTTACAGCCACAACACACGGCACTTCATGCTCAGCTTGCTATTGAGCTGATGCTCAACTTTTGTATCCTGTCTTTGTTTTTGGATGATCTGCTTTACAATTTAGGGTAGTTTTCCCTAACAGTCTCATGGTATTCAGTTTGTGACCTACTTGCTAATATTAGTGAGGATGTTTAGAATCATAGAGTTGGAAGAGACCTCATGGGCCATCCAGTCCAACCCCCCGCCAAGAAGCAGGAAAATTGCATTCAAAGCACCCCCAACAGACGACCATCCAGCCTCTGTTTAAAAGCCTCCTAGAAGGAGCCTTCACCACACTTTGGGGTAGAGAGTTTCACTGTTGAACAGCTCTCACAGTTAGGAAGTTATTTCTCATGTTCAGGTGGAACCTCCTTTCCTGTAGTTTGAAGCCATTGTTCAGCGTCCTAGTCTCCAGGGCAGCAGAAAACAAGCCTGCTCCTCCCTCCCTACGACTTCCCCTCATTAGCTTGGGGACCCGGCGGTGCCCGGGTTATTTGAGGAAGGCATTGTGTGCCATAGTTCATCATTGGTGTGGGCCACAGTGCTCTAAGGAAATGAATTAAAGTACTGCAAGTCCCATCATCCATGATCCATCCTCCCTCAATCTGCACCAGGATGTAGGGTGCATCTTGGGGGGTCTGTGTGCCAAGTTTGGTCTTGTTCTGTCATTGTTGGGGGCCTAGTCAGGAAAATCAAGTTGAGGAAGCCTAACAATGTCCCATGAGCTGAAGCCTAGTCAGGAAAATCAAGTTAAGGAAGCCTTGCTGTCAATTTTGGGCCTGGTCTGTGATTTATAGGGGCTTTAGTGTTGTTTGGGAATGGCGTGAAGGTATTGCTAATCCCATCATTCATGGCCCCTCCTGCCCTAAACCACACCAGGTAGTGAAGTGGGCCATTGGTCGCCTGTTTGCCAAGTCTGGTCCTGATCTGTCATTGCTGTGGGCCTCAGTGGCTGACTGCCTGAGGCCTTTCCCTCTGAGTCACTTTAGAATGTTTGAATGTGGTTGGCCATTTGGAGGCAGTTATGCAAATTCCATTTCAGTGGCAACCAATCCCCTCTGTCTGGGGCCGTAGAATGTTGGAGTTCTGAGGCTGGCCAGTTAGAGCTCGTTATGCAAATAATCCCACAATGGCAGCCAATCGAAACGCTGGCACATATTCCTCCCGTCGCTCGCTCGTTCGCTCGGCCGCACCACCGCAAACACTGACTTTTATTATATGTAATAGATAGATAGCCATCGTGTCTCCTCTCAGCCTTCTCTTCTGCAGGCTAAACATGCCCAGCTCTTTAAGCCGCTCCTCATAGGGCTTGTTCTCCAGCCCCTTGATCATTTTAGTCGCCCTCCTCTGGACACATTCCAGCTTGTCAACATGTCCCTTCAATTGCGGTGCCCAGTTTAACTTTGAACGTCTGTAGTAAATGGATTCGGCATTTTATTTTCCTCCCATGTACACAATAAATAACTCTCAGCTTATGGGTATCCAGTTTATACTGTCAATACATATTTAATGCTTACAGAAAACCAATGCACACTTTCTCTTTAGGATACAATATTAATCACCAATCTATTTTCCCTCAAGACATTTCTTGCAGGGACTGAAGTGTGTGTGTGTGGGGGGGGGATCGCAAGCCAGTCCACAGTTAACTGCACTCTCCTATCCGCCTCCTACAAATAAGGAAGGAGATAATTACTCTTTCCTTCCTCCCATTTTCCATGTTCGGGCAGGTAACAAGGAAAGCGGGCAGTGGAGGAAGAGATTTTCAAAAACAGAGAAGATACAAAGGTCATCAGCTACAAAGAACAACTGAAGAAGAGAAGGACCGCCAGTATGTCTTAGAGCAGCAGGGACTGGAGACTGTCCGTCATCAAAAGCAGACATGTTCGGGCAGGGAGTTGTACTATATCTCTAGAATGTAACACATTCCCTATGTATACTATACACCTTCAAGGCGACTAGTTGGAACTCCAACAGTTTCATAGGATTGTCGAAGGCTTTCATGGCCAAAATCACTGGGTTGCTGAGAGTTTTCTGGGCTATATGGCCAAAATTTAGAAGCATTCTCTCCTGACGTTTCACCCACATCTATGACAGGCATTCTCGGAGGTGTGAGGTCTGTTGGAAACTAGGCAAGTGGAGTTTATATATTGGTGGAAAGTCCAGTTAGGGAGAAAGAACTCTTGTCTGAGGCAAGTCTGAACATTGCAACTGATCACCTTGATTAGAATGTAATGGCCTTGCAGCTTCAAAGTATGGCTGCATGTATGTTCTTACAGGGGTGCTCCCACTTTTTCAGCATGCGAGCTACTTATAAAACAACCAAGTCAAAATGATCTACCTACCCACTACTCAGAGAGCCATAAAAGCAAAATATTTGGACATTTATTTCAGTGAGAGCCATATGATATGTTTTAAGACTGAATTCAATTAAATGTGAGTATAAGCCCCTGAATTTATTCATAATAATAATGATGATAATAGTCATTCAGCCTCTGCTACAACTACTACTACTAATAATAATATTAACAACAATAACAACAGGTTCCTAGAGTAGAAGACCTCCAAGGGCCATCCAGTCCAACGTCCATCTGCCATAAGGGAAAAACACAATCAAAGCATTCCTCACAGATGGCCATTCAGCCTCTGATGATAATAATAACAACAACGGGTTCCTAGAATAGGAGACCTCCAAGGGCCATCCAGTTCAACCTCCTTCTGCCATAAAGGAAAAACAATCAAAGCATTCCTCACAGATGGCCATTCAGCCTCTGATAATAATAATAACAACAACAAAAACAACGGGTTCCTAGAATAGGAGACCTCCAAGGGCCATCCAGTCCAACCTCCATCTGCCATAAGGGAAAAACACAATCCAAGCATTCCTCACAGATGGCCATTCAGCCTCTGATAATAATAATAACAACAACAACAATGGGTTCCTAGAATAGGAGACCTCCAAGGGCCATCCAGTTCAACCTCCTTCTGCCATAAAGGAAAAACAATCAAAGCATTCCTCACAGATGGCCATTCAGCCTCTGATGATAATAATAACAACAACAACAACAATGGGTTCCTAGAATAGGAGACCTCCAAGGGCCATCCAGTTCAACCTCCTTCTGCCATAAAGGAAAAACAATCAAAGCATTCCTCACAGATGGCCATTCAGCCTCTGATAATAATAATAACAACAACAAAAACAACGGGTTCCTAGAATAGGAGACCTCCAAGGGCATCAGTCCAACCTCCATCTGCCATAAGGGAAAAACACAATCCAAGCATTCCTCACAGATGGCCATTCAGCCTCTGATAATAATAATAACAACAACAACAATGGGTTCCTAGAATAGGAGACCTCCAAGGGCCATCCAGTTCAACCTCCTTCTGCCATAAAGGAAAAACAATCAAAGCATTCCTCACAGATGGCCATTCAGCCTCTGATGATAATAATAACAACAACAAAAACAACGAGTTCCTAGAATAGGAGACCTCCAAGGGCCATCCAGTTCAACCTCCTTCTGCCATAAAGGAAAAACTATCAAAGCATTCCTCACAGATGGCCATTCAGCCTCTGATGATAACAACAACAATGGGTTCCTAGAATAGGAGACCTCCAAGGGCCATCCAGTTCAACCTCCTTCTGCCATAAAGGAAAAACAGTCAAAGCATTCCTCACAGATGGCCATTCAGCCTCTGATGATAATAACAACAACAACAACAACAATGGGTTCCTAGAATAGGAGACCTCCAAGGGCCATCCAGTTCAACCTCCATCTGCCATAAAGAAAAAACAATCAAAGCATTCCTCACAGATGGCCATTCAGCCTCTGATGATAATAACAACAACAACAACAACAATGGGTTCCTAGAATAGGAGACCTCCAAGGGCCATCCAGTTCACCCTCCTTCTGCCATAAAGGAAAAACAATCAAAGCATTCCTCACAGATGGCCATTCAGCCTCTGATGATAATAATAACAACAACAAAAACAACGGGTTCCTAGAATAGGAGACCTCCAAGGGCCATCCAGTTCAACCTCCTTCTGCCATAAAGGAAAAACTATCAAAGCATTCCTCACAGATGGCCATTCAGCCTCTGATAATAATAATAATAACAACAACAAAAACAACGGGTTCCTAGAATAGGAAGAGACCTCCAAGGGCCATCCAGTCCAACCTCCATCTGCCATAAGGGAAAAACACAATCAAAGCATTCCTCACAGATGGCCATTCAGCCTCTGATAATAATAACAACAACAACAATGAGTTCCTAGAATAGGAGACCTCCAAGAGCCATCCAGTCCAACCTCCTCCTGCACCTGGGTGGCGTCGGGAGTCTGCAGGGCAGGACTGAGCCTTCCTCCCACCCTGCCTGCGATCTACCAGGACGTCCTACGCGATCTACCAGTAGATCGCGATTTGCCTAATGAGCACCCCTGTGTCAAGGGAACTACTGACTGCATTGGGAAGCTGATGCAGAAACACAACCTACAATCTTCAGACCCACTAAGAAAATCCAACAAATGCTATGTTCAGCAAAGGACAAGAGGGATCTTCTCACCTCTGGAGGAGTCTACCGTATACCATGCAACTGTGGATGACTCTACATAGGGAGCACAATGCAGTAGCTTGGCCCAAACACGGATCAAGGAACATGAAAGCACTGCAGACTAATTCAACCTGAGAAGTCAACCATAGCAGAGCACCTGATGAACCAACCTGGACACAGCATATTATTTGAGAATACAGAAATGCTGGACCAGTCTTAAAAACTACCATGTCAGTCTACACAGAAGCCATTGAAATCCACAAGCATGTGGACAATTTCAACAGAAAGGAGGAAATGACGAAAATGAACAAAATCTGGCTAGCAGTATTTTAAAAACACTAAAATCAGGACAATAAGTAAAGACCAACACCCAAATAGCGAGGAATTCCAGGCAAGAATCAATCAGGGCCAGCTAACGCCTCCCAACAAAGGATTCCCCCGGGCAGGAAGCAGCCAGGCCTTGAAGCTGAATGGCTATTTTATTATAATCTAGATGGCCAATTGCAACATTCACACCTGCCTCAAACAGAAAAGAGTTCTTTCCCCTCACTCTGAATATTCTACAGATATATAAACTCCAATTTGCCAAGTTTCCAACAGACCTCACAACCTCTGAGGATGCCTACCATTGATGTAGGCGAAATATCAGGAGAGAATGCTTCTGGAACATGGCCATGCAGCTCAGAAAACTCATAGCAATCAAGGGTCCTTCCACAGCCATATAACCCAGGATATCAAGGCAGAAAAACCCACAATATTTGCTTTGAACTGGGTTATCTGACTTCACACTTCCATATATTCCAGTTCAAAGCAGATAATGTGGGATTTTACTCGGCTGTGTGGAAAGGGCCCAAGAGAAGGACCCTCAGGATGTCTTAGACCAGCAGGGACCGGAGACTGTCCGGCATCAAAAGCAGACAGGGTCCAGCAGGGAGTTGGGCTATATTTCTGGAATGGAGCACATTCCCTATGTATACACCTTCAAGCTGATTTATGGGAACTCCCAACAGTTTCACTGGATTTTCTCAAGCCAGGAATACTCAAGAGGTGGTATATTATGAAATATAGAGGATGCCCACCACCCCTCCCCACCCGCTCCAGGTATCTGACCTGGGGCCCTTGCAGACAGGCCCTATATCAGAGGATGTGATCTCAGGTTTTTTGTTTATCCCAGATTATCTGGCAGTGGGGACTCATATAATCCAGTTTTATGCAAAACCCTGGGATCAGATCCTGGGATACTATGGGGTAATTTTTGTTTTGTCTAAAGGGGTTGAAGGATCCCCCAAAATATCCCGCCAAGAGATAGTAAATTCCGAAATATAGAGGGAAATCTTGGATACCCACTACCCCTCCCCACCTGCTCCAGGTACCTGACCTGGGGCCCTTGCAGACCCTATATTAGAGGATGTGAACTCAGATTTCTTTTGTAAATCCCAGATTATCTGGCAGTGGGGACTCATATAATCCAGTTTTAATGCAAAAAAAAATCTGGGATAGGATCCTGGGATATAAGGTCTGACACCATGGGGTGTGTGAGTGTGTATATGTATATGTATATGTGTATATATCTATCTATCTTCTATGTATATAATAAAAGTCAGTTTTTGCGGGCGGTGGGTGGGTGGTGCGACTGAGCGAATATGTGCCAGCGTTTTGATTGGCTGCAACTGTCGGATTATTTTCATAAATGGCTGTGACTGGCCAGCCTCCCAACATTCCAACACAGCACAGAGAGGAAAGGGAAGGGCCTGAGGCAGGCATAAATGGCTGGAGTTGAAGTTATCCAGTTGACAGATTTTTTCTGTTGGAAATGGAATGTTCAGTACCTTCACCCAATACACTTCTAAGGTGACTCAGAGGGAAAGCAAAAGGCCTCAGGCAGTCAACCACTGCGGCCCACAGCAATGACGGATCAGGACCAAACATAGCAAATAGGGGTCCACAGGCCCACTACACAACCTGGTGTGATTTAGGGCAGGATGGGCCACAAATGATGGGATTTGCAGTACCTTCACCTCATTCACTTCCCAAACACTGCAGCCCCTATACATCACAGACCAGACCCAAACTTGGCACACAGGGTACCCATGACCCACTCTACATCCTGGTGCAGTTTTGAGTGGGACAAACCACGGATGATGGGATTTGAAGTACCTTCACTCACTTTCTGAGACCGCTGCAACACTCATCCTGAGACTTCCAGTACCTTCCCTCACTTCGAGACACCACTGCAACCCTCATCCAGAGAATGATCAAGACAAAATGTGACACACACAGCCCCCATGACCCACTCAACATCCTGGTGCTGTTTGGAGGGGGATGCACCATGGCCCCCTCGCAGTATCTTCACTAAGTTCCTGAAACTACTGCAAGCCACATAAACATCTAAGAGGAACCAACCTTGGCACAAAATGCCTTCAAATAACCAAACCGCCGGTAAGCTAGTGTGTGTGTGTGTGTGTGTGTGTGTATACACACACACACACACATACTAGCTGAGAACCCGGCGGTTCCCGGGATATATATATATATCTTCTATCTATATCTATAAAAAAGCGGAATGTTTGTATGTGGGTTTGTATGTTTGTATGTGGGTTTGTATGTATGTGGCAGTGTTCTGATTGGCTGCCACTTTCACAGGCCACAGCGACCAGCGTGGGTGATAGACCTGCACCAAACTTGGTACACATAACCCCCCAGACCCCCTTTGCGTCCTGGTCTGGTTTGGGGGAGATAGACCATGGATTATGGGATTTGTAGTACATTCCTACACTTTGGTTCCCACAGACCACTGTGGCCACCTCAAAGAACCAATACAGACCACACTTGGCACAGACACACCCCATTACCCACTCTACGTCCTGGTGCACTTTGGAGGAGGGCGGACCATGGATTATGGGACTTCAAGTACCTCTACTCACTTCCTAACTCCGCTGCGACCCTCATGCAATTACTGAACGAGACCACACTTGGCACACATAACCCCCATTACTCCCTTCACATCCTGGGGGGGGCAATGGATGATGGGATTTGTAGTACTTTCACACCCCTCTGCTACCACAGACCACTGCGCCCCCCAACAAACACCTATGAAAACCACACTTGGCACACAGAGCCCCAGTGACCCACTCTACATCCTACTGCAGTTTACAGTAGGGCAAACCATGGATGATGGGACTTGCAGTACCTTCCCTCACTTTCCAAGACTGCTGCAAATCTAATCCAATGACTGATCAACACCAAACTTGGCACACAGAGCCCCATAACCCAATCTACATCCTGCTGCAGTTTGGAGGACGGCAGACCATGGATGATGGGACTTGCAGTACCTTCCCTCACTTTCCAAGACTGCTGCAAACCTAATCCAATGACTGATCAACACCAAACCTGGCACACAGAGCCCCATAACCCACTCTACCTCCTAGTGCAGTTTTGTGTGAAACGGACCACGGATGATGGGACTTGAAGTACCTTCACTCACTTCCTACAAACAATACAACCCTCATCCATTCACCAATACAGACCAAACTTGGCACACAGAGCCCCCATGACCCAATCTACATCCTACTGCAATTTGGGTGAGGCAGGACCACAGATGATGGGACTTCCAGTACCTTCAGTACTTTCATACCACTGCAACTCCCAAGAATGATGGATCAAGACCAAACTTGCCACAGAGCTTCCATGACCCACTCTACATCCTGTTGCACTTTGGAGGAGGGTACACCATGGATAATGGGACTCGCAGTACCTTCACTAACTTCCTGAAACCACTACGAGCCACGTACACTTATGATAAGGACCAACCTTGGCACACAATGCCTTTCTCAAATGACCCGGGCACCGCCGGGTCCCCAAGTTAGTATATATAGAGGAGGGGGAGTCTAATGGGGTTGAAGGATCCCCCAAAATTTCCCACCGGGCTTCCCTTCCCAGTGCATGGTTAGCATTGTGTAGCTCAGTGTTTCCCAACCAGTGTGCCGTGGCACACTAGTGTGCCGTGAGTGATCATCAGGTGTGCGTGGGAAATTGGAACCTCCAATACCCCTTCTTCCCCCTCCTGCCCACAGTGCTCTCTGGGTGTAAGTGAACTGCAACTTCCAAACTCAAGGTCAATTCCCAAGCAAACCCTTTCAGTACTTTCTGTTGGTAATGAGAGTTCAATATGCCAAGTTTGGTTCAATTCCATTATTGCAAGAGTTCAGGATGCTCTTTGATTGTGTGTTAACTATAAATCCCAGAAACTGTAACTCCCAAATGTCAAGGTCTATTTTCCCCAAACTCCATCTGTGTTCACATTTGGGCATATTGAGTATTCATGCCAAGTTTGGTCCTGATCCAACATTGTTTTGAGTCCACAGTGCTCTCTGGATATAGGTGAACTACAACTCCAAAACCCAAGGTCAATGCCCACCAAACGCTTATAGCATTTTCTCTTGGTTATGGGAGTTCTGTGTGGGAAGTTTGTGTCTTTCTGCCATTCCTGCCAGGATATCTGTGTTGTGTTCACTGAAACAGGCCCAGGTTTCACACTGAGTGTATAAATGCATTTAAAAACATATTAACTATATGTATTACTGTGTTAAGAGTGTCATGTCATTTTGGTTGGTGGTGTGCCCCAGGATTTTGTCAATGTAAAAAGTGTGCCGCCGCTCAAAAAAGGTTGGGAAACACTTCCATAGGGTGTGTGTATATGTATATATAGAGAAAGAGAGTCTAAAGGGGTTGTAGGATCCCCCAAAATCTCCCTTCCCAATGCATGGTTAGCATTGTGTAGCTCATGGCTGGAGGACAATAGCCAGGGCAGACCTCCTGTTGCAGGAGCCCCCTTGGGCCCCATTGGCCATTCCCATCACGTCCCACTCAGCCCTCCCCCTTTCACTGGGCTTGCTTTGAAGGCAATACAAAGGCCAAATGAATGGGGAGGGGGAGGAGCCCAGAAGCTGGAAGTCTCAAGTCTCCTTCAAGCCCACCTGTGACAAAGTTTCCTCCAAGTTCCTTTAGCAAGGAAACAAAGCAGGGGAAAGTTACTTTTCTTGGACTCCAATGCTCAGTGGCTTCTCCTCCCCTAATCAAGTGAACTTCCCTAAGCACAGCAACAAGAGGATCTGCTTAGTCTTGCCACTTTCTTTCCTTTCCAAGGGATCCTTCCTCAGCCCTCCTGCCCATCAGGAGCCTTCTTACCTCTGCTTTGCCTTCAGCACTTCGGGGGAGGCTTCAGGAAGGGAAGCAGCAGCTCAAAAGCCCTCTCCCGCATGGTCATCCTTGCCTTTTCTTCCTTGCCTGGCTCCAAAGGCGCCTCTCCCTCTCTTTCTCTCTCCTTCTTTCCTTCCCTCCTTCCCTCCCTCCACGCGGCTCTCTCTCTCTCTCTCAATCTCTCCCTCTCCCAGCCCAGATTCCTCCGCCGAAGCGGGGCCGCCCGCCCCAAAACCGCCTCCGGAACTAATTTCTCTGGCATGAAAGCCTCAACCGCACTTTTTCAGCGGCTCGCAACCAGCTGGCTCCGGAGTGATTATAGCCCTTCAGCTCCAGCCATTTCCCTCGCTCCCTGGAGAAGAGAGTATGGGGCGGGAAGGGAGGAGACCGGCCCGAAGGGAGGCAGGAGAAGGGACACAGAGAGAGAGAGAGAGAGAGAGAGAGAGAGAGAGAGAGAGAGAGAGAGAGAGAGAAAAGAAAGAGAAAGAGAGAGAGAGAGAGAGAGAGAAAGAAAGAGAAGAGAGAGAGAAAAGAGAGAGAGAAAGAGTGGGAGAGAGAAAAGGATATATAGAGAGAAAGAGAGAAAAAGAGAGGGAGAGGGAGAGAGAGAAAAGAGAGAGAGAGAGAAGAGAGAGAAAAGGATATATAGAAAGAGAGAAAAAGAGAGGGAGAGGGAGAGAGAGAAAAGAAAGAGAGAGAGAGATATATAGAAAGAAAGGAGAGAGAGAAGGATATAGAGAGAGAAAAGAGAGAGAGAAAGAGTGGGAGAGAGAAAAGGATATATAGAGAGAGAGAAAGAAAGAGAGATATAGAAAGAAAGAGAGAGATATAGAAAGGATATAGAGAGAGAGAGAGAGAGAGAGAGAAAGAGAGAGAAAGAAAAGGAGAGAGAGAGATATATAGAAAGATATAGAAAGGAGAGAGAGAAGGAGATATAAGAGAGAGATAGAGAGAGAGAAAGAGAAAGAGATAGAAAGAGAAAGAAAGAGAGAGAGAAAGAGAGCCAAAGAGAGAGAGAAAGAGAGAGAGAAGGATAGAGAGAGAGAAAAGAGAGAGAGAGAGAAAGGAGAGAGATAGAGAGAGAGAGAGAGAGAGAGAAAGAGAAAGAGAGAGAGAGAGAAAGGAGAGAGAGAAGGATATATATAGAGAGAGAAAGGAGAGGATATATAGAGAGAGAGAGAGAGAGAGAAAGAAAGGAGAGAGAAGGATAGAGAGAGAGAGAGAGAAAGAGGGAGATATAGAAAGGAGAGAGAAGGATATATATATATAGAGAGAGGGAGATATAGAAAGAAAGGAGAGAGAAGAATATATATAGAGAGAGGGAGGGAGATATAGAAAGAAAGGAGAGAGAGAGAAGATATACAGTATATATAGAGAGAAAGAGGGAGATATAGAAAGAGAAAGAAAGGAGAGGAGCTATATATAGAAAGAGAAAGGAGAGAGAAAGAGAGGGAGATAGAAAGAGATAGAAAGAAAAAGAAAGAGAGAAAGGAGAGAGAGAGATAGAAAGAAGAAGATATATATAGAAAAAGAGAAGGAAAGATAGAAAGAGAGAAAGAGAGAGAAAGATATAGAGAAAGAGAAAGAAAAAAGGAGAGAGAAGGAAGGAAGAGCAGAGAGTGGGCCCTTCCAGGCAGGGTTAGTTCTTCCAGGATCTGAGCCCAGCTTTACTGCTTGAAACTGGATTATATCAGTATTATGGTCACTCTCCAAAGGCACATCAGAAGAGCCAGGTTTTTAAATTCTTCTTGAAGGCCTAGGGCCCTTCCACACAGCCATATAACATAGAATATCAAGGCAGGAAATCCCACATTATCTGAGTGTAGACTCAGGGCCCTTCCACACAGCCATATAACCCAGAATATCAAGGCAGGAAATCCCACATTATCTGAGTGTGGACTCAGGGCCCTCCCACACAGCCATATAACCCAGAATATCAAGGCAGGAAATCCCACATATAACCCAGAATATCAAGGCAGGAAATCCCACATTATCTGAGTGTAGACTCAGGGCCCTTCCACACAGCCATATAACCCAGAATATCAAGGCAGGAAATCCCACATATAACCCAGAATATCAAGGCAGGAAATCCCACATCTGAGTGTAGACTCAGGGCCCTTCCACACAGCCATATAACCCAGAATATCCAGATAGGAAATCCCACATTAGCTGTGTGTGGACTCAGGGCCATTCCACACAGCCATATAACCCAGAATATCCAGATAGGAAATCCCACATTATCTGTGTGTGGACTCAGGGCCCTCCCACACAGCCATATAACCCAGAATATCAAGGCAGGAAATCCCACATATAACCCAGAATATCAAGGCAGGAAATCCCACATCTGAGTGTAGACTCAGGGCCCTTCCACACAGCCATATAACCCAGAATATCCAGATAGGAAATCCCACATTAGCTGTGTGTGGACTCAGGGCCATTCCACACATCCATATAACCCAGAATATCCAGATAGGAAATCCCACATTATCTGAGTGTAGACTCAGGGCCCTCCCACACAGCCATATAACCCAGAATATCAAGGCAGGAAATCCCACATATAACCCAGAATATCAAGGCAGGAAATCCCACATCTGAGTGTAGACTCAGGGCCCTTCCACACAGCCATATAACCCAGAATATCCAGATAGGAAATCCCACATTAGCTGTGTGTGGACTCAGGGCCATTCCACACAGCCATATAACCCAGAATATCCAGATAGGAAATCCCACATTATCTGTGTGTGGACTCAGGGCCCTTCCACACAGCCATATAACCCAGAATATTAAGGCAGGAAATCCCACATTATCTGTGTGTGGACTCAGGGCCCTTCCACACAGCCATATTACCCAGAATATCAAAGCAGGAAATCCCACATTATCTGTATGTGGACTCAGGGCCCACAAGATACTATTCATACTAATGTAAAGTGGCCTCTCTTTCACTGCCAGGGCTCAAGGCTATACTCGCAGGAACACCTCAGCAAGCAAGAGTCCAAAAGTGGCAGGCTAAAACCTGGAATGTCAATCAGTGGCTGAGACCGGATGGGAGACTTCCTTCTGGGCACACAGAAGACTGGACAACTTGGAAGGCACTGAGCAGACCACAAGTTCAGAGCCAAACTGAAGAAATGGGGGCACAAAGTGGAGTCCACGACCCACGAGTGTGGAGAAGAGGAAACCACAGAAAATCTATTACGATGAAGTCTGAGTCCTGCTACATGCACAATGGAGGACCTTCTTACAGCAACACCAGAGGCACTCCAAGTGCCCAGTTACTGGTCAAAGGACATTTAATATAATGCCAAGTTTTTGAACTTTGTGTTTTAAATACAACTGTGCCCTTGGTTCGCTTCTGACATGATAAATAAACTGCCAGAGCTCAAGGCTATCCTGGGAAGCATCAGTACTATTCATATAAAAATATAGCCCCGGGGATGCTATAGTATTGAGACATAGCAAAGTCGCACTGCACTAAACTGTCATAAGCAGAAGTTGAGCACTTTTGCGGAAGAGTTTTATTTAAAAAAAAATCCAAACAGACTGGATCGATGTGTTCTCAAAGACATTCACGGCGGGAATCACTGGGTTTTTCAGGCTGTATGGCTGTATGTCCCCGCAGCATTCTCTCCTGACATTTCACCCACATCTATGGCAATCATCCACAGAGGTTGTGAACCCAAGCACAAATCAAGGAACATGAAAGGCACTGCAGACCAATTCAACCAGAGATGTCAGCCATAGCAGAGCATCTGATGAACCAATATGGACAGAGCATGCAGAAATGCTGGACTACTCTAACAAACACCATGTCACACTACGCGGAGGCCATTGAAATCTACAAAGATGTGGACAATGTCAACAGAAAGGAGGAAACCATGAAAACAAATAAAATCTGGCTACCAGTTTATTAAAAACTCTAAAATCAGGACAGTAAAGAAAAAGCAACACTTAAAAGGGGGGGGGGGTCCCAGACAATCAAGGCCAACTAACACTTCCCAACAAAGGATTCCCCCAGGCAGGAAGCAGCCAGGCTTTGAAAGTGCAAGGCCATTACATGCTAATCAAGGAGGCCAATTGCAACATTCTCACCTTCCCCAAGCAGACAAGAGTTCTTTCTCTCACTGTGGACATTCCATATCCATATATATATATATATATATATATATATATATATACCACTTGCCTAGTTTCCAACAGACCTCACAACCTCTGAGGATGCCTGTCAGAGATGTGGGTGCAATGTCAGAAGAGAATGCTTCTGGAACATGACTACCCAGCCTGGAAACACTCACAGAAACCCAGACAGGATCTCTGTGTTGTCAAAGGCATTCACAGCCTCAATCACTAGGTTGCTGCGAGTTTTCCGAGCTGTATGGCCATGCTCCAGTAGCATTCTCTCCTGACGTTTTGCCTGCATCTATGGCAGGCATCCTCAGAGGTTTGTTCAGAGGGGCCAGAGTGCCAGTCCATCCTGGCTGTCTAGTTAGTTCCACACAGCTGCATAAAATCCACATTGAACTCGGTTACATGGCAGTGTGGACTCAAATGACCCAGTTCAAAGCAGATATTGTGGATTATCCGCCTTGATATTCTGAGATATATAGCTGTGTGGAAGGGCCCTTAGTTGTCCTTTGGTGGCGTGAATGGTTTGGGGTTGAATTCATGAGGCTGGTGAGGTCATCAATCAGAACAAGAGAGGTCTTATTCGTTTGAAAAGAAGATGAAAAGGGAGGGGGAACCACTTTGGCTCTCACAGTGCACATTTCCACCCACTCAGCCTTTCAGCTCATGCCTTTGAATCTCTCCTTAAGGCTTCGGCCCTTAAAAGGCAGCTTCCCAAGGCGACCCTCCCAGGTTGAAGTTGAGAGCGCAGCCCACAATCGGAGAGGCTTAAGCCAAGCCTCTCATTCTGCCCAGGGAGCCCCCTCATTAACCTAGACCCAAATTAAGGCCGGCGGAAAAAGGGAGGCCCAAAATACCCACTTGGGAGGCCCCAGCAGCAGTTTGGGGAAAAAAAGAAACCAGCAAGCCTCACCTCAAGTTTAGGAGCATCCAGTTGCCCATCCGCAGAGCCAGTGATTCCTCCCGAAGTCCAAAATTACAAATTCAGCCTGGATTCACTTAGGAGCATGCCTGGTTTGGTACACGCGTATGAGCAATCTACAATCCAATCAAGGTCTGTTGTAAGCGCCTTCCAGTTTCCTAAGTCGAACTCATCCCAGGGTTGGCCCTCGACAGAGTGGTTCAGAAGAGCCTTCCCGAGGCTGAGAGAGTGTGATTCGCCCAAACTGGCACTGGAGCCTCTCCAAAACATAAGCCACCCATCTGCACCAATACAGGTTTATGAAGCATCGTTGTCCCTAGTCAGGGATTCGTCCAAGATGTTCCCATCGGATCACTCTCTGCATTTCCTATTCTTCAGTCCTTTCCTCCTATTCCGCACCCACAGGGAGGAAAGGACAAGTTGCTGAAGGAGTTCCAAGGCTGAGCGACTTACTACTAGGAGGATTTCCCAAGAATATGAAGAGAAAAGCCTGTGCTTTGCAGAGAGGCAGAACTCTCCAATAGAAAGAGAAGGATCTCACTCTTATTATTTTTTTTTCCCCTTTGAGTGAGTGGGAGGAAACTCTTGAGGGGAAAAGGGGCGGGTGTTCATCTTCCATTTATTTCAAAAGCAAAGCCAATTCGGGCAAATCTGAAAGGTGCCTTATTCGGATTTCTCTCACTACACCTTACAACAGGCATGGGCCAACTTGGGTGTTTTGGACTCCAACTCCCACCATTCCTAATAGCCTCAGGCCAGGGCCGTAACCAGGATTTTGGTTCCTGAGTTTGGTTTGGGGTGGGCTGAGACTGGGTGGAAGAAGGAGCCTCAGGCCCTTTCCTTTTCCCCCTTTTCCTTTCCCCCCTGGAGGGAGAACTCAAGTTTGCCCATGCCTGCCTTAGAATCAATGCAGTTGACATCACTTTCACGGCCATATCATCATGGGATCTGTAGTTTGGTGAGGCTCCTTGGAAGAGAAGGCTGAAGGGCTGGGTGCCACTGTAACTCCCAGAATCCCTTGGCAAGGAGCCACGGTGTCCCAATTGCAGTCATTCTACAATAGGAGAATCACCCTTTGACACTTTGTTTACATCCGAGTAGAGTAGATGTGGCTGTTTCAAAGCCAACAGAAACAACCCTGTTCAGGTGCCAGAGGCAGGTCTGGGGTTTCTTCCATGCCATTTAATCCCACACACACAAACATATATTTGGGGGTGAAACTTGACCCTTGTGGATCGGAATCAGGTTTTGAAACCCGCCCCACGCCTCCCTCTATCGCAATTTTATTCCAGAGCAGTGATAGTCTGTATCTACACTGCCCTGTATCCCAGGAGCCTTCCACACAGCCATGCAATCCAGAATATCAAGGCAGAACACGTCACAATATCTGCTTTGAACTGGGTTACCTGAGTCCACACTGCCATATAATCCAGTTCAAATCAGAAAATGTGGGATTTTCTTCAGCTGTGTGGAAGGGGCCTCAACTACATAATTCAGTTAATATAAACCAGAATATCAAAACAGATAATCCACAGGATCTGATTTGAACTGGGTTAATACAATGGCCCTATATAAGTCAGTTCATATAATCCAGAATATAAAGGCAGATAATCCACAGGATCTGCTTTGAACTGGGTTATCTGAGCTATATAAATAAATTAATATAATCCAGAATATCAAGACAGATAATCCACAGGATCTGATCTAAACTGGGTTATTTTAGCTATATAAATCAGTTCATATAATCCAGAATATAAAGGCAGATAATCCACAGGATCTGCTTTGAACTGGGTTATCTGAGCTATATAAATAAATTAATATAATCCAGAATATCAAGACAGATAATCCATAGGATCTGATCTAAACTGGGTTATTTTAGCTATATAAATCAGTTCATATAATCCAGAATATAAAGGCAGATAATCTACATGATCTGATTTGAACTGGGTTATCTGAGCTATATAAATAAATTAATATAATCCAGAATATCAAGACAGATGATCCACAAGATCTACTTTGAACTGGATTATCTTAAGTATATAATCCAGTTCATATAATCCAGAATCTAAAGGCAGATAATCCACAGGATCTGCTTTGAACTGGATTATCTGAGCCCACACTGCTATATAAAACCAGTTCAATGTGGACGTTATACAGCTGTATGGAAGGGCCCCTTGATTATCCGATTTGAACCGGATTATGTGAGTCTACACTGCCAGATAAATAGATAATTCCGGGATAAAGGGCGGTTGTTGATCCAATCGAAAATTGAAGAGGGAATTGAAGACTGAAGACTTTTCTATACTGCCATATAATCCGGATTATCTGTGATGAGTCTACACTGCCATATAATCCAGTTCATATGCCATATAATCCGGATTATCTCTTATGAGACTACAGTGCCATATAATCCAGTTCGTATGCCATATAATCCGGATTATCTGTGATGAGTCTACACGGCCATATAATCCAGTACATATGCCATATAATCCGGATTACCTGTTATGAGTCTGCACTGCCATATAATCCAGTTCATATGCCATATAATCCGGACTATCTCTTATGAGACTACACTGCCATATAATCCAGTTCATATGCCATATAATCCGGATTACCTGTGATGAGTCTACGCTGCCATATAATCCAGTTCATATGCCATATCATCCGGATTATCTGTGATGGGTCTACGGTGCCATATCTCTGGCCAGGATTTTACTTCGGAACGAAGATTTTGGTTCGACTCATCCCTGGCTTTTAGAAGGGTTGATGACTAAAAAATCCAATCTGAGATTAAGTCCAATTGCCCCAAGCACAGGTGGGATATAATGAGCATGGTGATCAGATTTTGATATGAATAAACATAACAGTTTAAATAATGTACTGAGACTGGGTGAAAGAGGGTCTACCCTAGAAAACCTTTTGTATTGTTATCCCAATAGCCCCATTAATGTGGGATATAATGAGCATGGTGATCAGATCATGATATGAATAAACATAACAGTTTAAATAATGTACCAGTAAGGCCTTTTTACAACCAATCTGACCCTGAGACTTTCGGGGCTGAATCTGAGATAGCCCCCCTGCACTGCTACATGCCTGGCTCCAGTTCATATGCCATATAATCCGGATTACCTGTCATGAGTCTGCACTGCCATATAATCCAGTTCATGTGCCATATAATCCGGATTATCTGTTATTAGTCTACACTGCCATATAATCCAGTTCATATGACATATAATCCGCCATATAATAATCCAGTTCATGTGCCATTATCTGATCTGTTATTAGTCTACACTGCCATATAATCCAGTTCATATGGCATTTTGTCTGGCAGTGTAGAAAGGGGAGAAGAAACAAAAAAGGCAGATTCCTCCCCCCCCCCCCCAAACCAGATCACACTCCCTTCAAGAACTCCAAAAATGTGACCATCTGAATCTGCGTCGTTGTGTGAACGCAACTATCAAAGCGGACAAGGGGCATCTACAGTGTCGAGGGAATGCAGTTTGACACCGCTTTAAGCAGCCACGGCTCGACGCTATGGAACCGTGATGAGATCCCGTTTGGTGAGAGAGGCATAGGAAGCCAAAGAGTTTGGATTCCATGGCAGTTCCAGCTGCATTCATTCGACACCGTAGACATGATGCATATTCACAAGGAAACGGGAGAAAAAGAGATTCAAAACAAACTGGCCGTCGGAGTCGAAAGGCAAAGCAGGGGGGTCCGCTCTCGCTCTCTCCCTCCCTCCTGCCCACTTTCCTGGGGGGAGATTTTACCTGTGGAGGACGCCACGCGAAGCCAAAGAGAGTCCCTCGTGTCCCGTCCGGACAAGGCTGAACTTGCCCGCTGGCTGGCTGGCTTCTCCCCTTCCTCGCCTTCTCCCCTTTCCGCGCCTTGGCCTATATCCTTCTCCGGCGGCTAGGGGGCGCTGCTCCACAATACATTCCCCGCGCCTCGCTCGGCTTCCTCCCCCCATTGACTCGCTCCTCCGAAGCCCAGCATCGCGCTGGGTTTCCCCTCTTCCCCTCCGGCACGTGCGGGCAGGCTTTGCCCCGAATTCGGGCAAGGAACAGCAGCGGGAAGGGTTTCCGAACAGGACACGTCCAAAGAAAGCCGAAGGCAAAAGGAAAGACTGTGCAAACTCAATCCGATCCCCAAATTCCTCGACGCCTGGAACTTGAAGGAGAGGAGTGCGAGGCTCAAGTTGGGCAGCAGGAGGGAGGGAGGGAGGGAGGGAGAGGAGGGCTGCCTGGCTGTCGGAGGCTCTGGCTTCCCCTGAATCCTTCTCTTCGGAGCTGGGTGGCTGTGGGAAGCGCCGCCCAGTCCTCCCCCCTTCCCACCGCTGGACGGGGAGGGGGCTGCTCCTCGCCTCCCTCCAAAGGCACCCGCAAAACCCCGCCTCTGCCTTGCGAGGCAACACAGCCGCCGGCAGGTGAGGCTGGGCGGCTCTTCCTTTGCCCTTCTCCTTCCTCCGGCTTTCGGGTTCCCCCAACTTGCTTGGAGAGGGAGCGAGGGGGCGTGGCTTCCCTCCTCCTCCGCCGCTGTTGCTTCCCAGGTAGGCAAACAGAGAGGGAGGGCATGCACTGGCCTGTCTGCTGTCCAAGGCTTTCATGGCCAGAAACCCTGTCTTGCTGTGAGTTTTTCGGGCTGTATGGCCATATCCCAGTCGCTATTCTGACCTGACCTTATTTATTTATTATTTATTTATTTCAGGATTTTACCCCGCTCTTCTCAACAGTACGGCACAATTCGATGCCCACATCACAACAGCATACAACCCCAAAACCCCACAACAATTAAAATACATTAAGATACATTAAAATACAGTTTCAACAGCACCATACACAGTCATTCCAAGTTAAAACAATATTCAATCCATAAAAACATTGGCCCTCTTCATCCATTCCATTAAAATCCCCATCTAACATGCTGCCTACTAGGCATGAGAAAATAGTTATGAAAATGAAATGATTCGAAGAAATTTGTAAGAAATGCTACTTTTGAGTATTTCCGCACCTGGAACGCCAACCAGGAAGTGGACTTTCTTTATAGAACCGGGGCCAGGATTTTCTTAAGTGTCGTTATTAGGTCGTAAGGGGGCACCCTCCTTCTCTCTCACCACCCTCCCGCCTCCCTTGCCAATAAGTATTATGGCAAGTCAAGCCCTAAACTCGCTCCTTCTTTCGGCTGGAAGCCTGGAAGAGTGTAAACAGAGAGGTTTACTCAGTAAATCTGCAAAGGAGGGCACTTTGGATGAAGTGCCCTCCTTTGTGGATTTACTTCTGAGTAAACCTCTCTGTTTACATTTTTTCCAGGCTTCCCTGCCTCTCCTGCCTGCCAGGATCTAAAGCATCAAAGTATTCTGACTGGTCCCTCCTCAAACTGCAAAAGGCTCTTCTCTATGAGCCCGGGAAAAGCCAAAACCCCGGGCACAGCGTTTGGAGGTGGACATCCAAGTGCCACCTCTGTGTTGATGGAGGCAGGCAGGATTTTCCCCGGGTACTGGTTGTGGGGGGTCGGGAGCAGGTGAGGGTTTTGCCCTCCTTTCTGCTAGAGATCCCTGTGTACAACTAGTGGGCCACTGTGTGACACAGAATGCTGGACTAGATGGGCTGAGGCCCGATTCAGCATGGCTCTTCTTATGTTCTTATGTTCTTTGGGGGGATTTGCTGCAGAATCCCGGGCTCATAGAGAAGATTCTGCAGCAAATCCCCCTCCCCAAAGAATATGTATGTGTGTGCACCCAGGCAGCAAACGCTGTGCCTGGGGTTTTGGCTTTTCCCGGGCTCAGAGAGAAGAGCCTTTTGCAGTTTGCACTGCTTGAGGAGGGACCACAGTCAGAGTACTTCGGTTTGAATTTTACCTCTTCTTATACCCATTGTTATTACTGCTGTATTATTGCATGTGCATGGAATGTAGGTATATGACCAGTTGGATTACTTATAATATTAGGCACTTACAGTAGCATTCATTCTATTACACATTAGGTTGGTTTCTCACCCCAATACTCTTTGATGCTTTAGATCCTGGCAGGGCAGGAGGAGTGGACGGCTCTCCCTGCCAGGATCTAAAGCCTTGAAGAGGCTTCATGAGGGGCCAACTTCAGCCCTCCAGGTGTTTTGGACTTCAACTCCCACCATTCCTCACAGCCTCAGGCCTCTTCCTTTTCCTCTCAGCCTGGGCAAACTTGGGCCCTCGCTCCCTCAGGATCGGGGTGAGAGAGAGCAGCGAGGAGCGAGGGGGCTCCTCCTCCTTTTGCTGCTTTCAAGAATAGAATACCCCCCCTCCCTCCCTCCTTCCTATTTGGAGAGTCCCATCTAGAATTCAGTGTGATTTATTCAAGTTTTGGCCTACAACTCCCAGAAATCCCAGCCAATTACCAGCTGTTAGATTTCTGGGAGTTGTAGGCCAAAACCATCTGAATGCGCATGCGCTGGCATACGAACTACTAACGAATTTCGTTAGTAATGAAGTTACATTTTAGAAATTTTTGGAAAAATTTTTGTAAGTCTTTCTTTTACTAATCAAAAAAAACTTCCGGTTCTGGCTGAGGCGAGAGAGGACGCGCTCCAGGTAGGCTCCTGGAGACGGCCGTTTTGGGGCAATTGGGAGTCAGGGGACCCCCCCCCCCAGAGGTCTCGAGAGGAGAGACCCAGAGGGCCAGGGGTGCAACTAGACCAGGGGGGCACAAACCGAGCCCCGTAAGAGGCTCGGGGAGACCTCCCGGGCAGAAGAGCCCCCGAAGGAATTGCCACTCGGCGCGCCCGCGAAGAAAGCCGAGCCAAACTCTCCCGCCGCCAGAAACACATAAGGCATAGCGATTTATAGAGTAAAGGAGACACCTACCAGTAAATAGAGGACATCTCCTGTGGAGAACGTGAGTGAAAGGAGCTCCAAACAGGAAGGAAAGCGAGAGGGAAGGTTAAACAACACCAAACAATATCAAATAAACAACGAACAAAACAACGAACGAGAAAATAGCTTCGGAAGAGGCGGAGTCAAAGGAGACTCTAGAGCTAGCAAAACCGGATACCCTGAAGGAGAGCTCACAGAGAAAGGAAAATATAGATCTCAAGTTAAATACCACAGAAATACTACACTCAATACCTCAGAAAACAGGGGGTCAGCATTCAAAAAGGAGAGCTGAGACTGAGACTTCGATCCCGCTGGTGTAAATGAACTAAGGCCGATCAAGGGTGCGGAGAGAAACGGAGGGACTGGAAGGAAACGGAGGGGACTGGAAGGAAGATCTGAGGAACCCGAGAGAGAGGGAGAGGCAAAGGCGAAGTCGAAGGAGAGACGAAGGAGAGACGATGTTGGTTGACCCTGGACCCCCTAGAGGAGGTTGGATGTAACCATAAAGGATAACCTTCAGGGGCAAAGACAAGTTTTGTTCATTTGTTCATTTGCTCATCTTAGTGAAGATAAGTTTTGTTTATATTAACAGATAGCAAGGGTTTGTTAAAGGTGAAGAAAGGAACTAGAAAGGAAATACATAAGGATATCTTGGACTGAAAATAGAAGCCCTGGAAGGCTCCAATCTACCAAAGCCTTGAATCAAACGTTTTGAATTGGAAAAAAAAAAAACTAAAACCAAACTGAAACGGATCAAAATCCCCAAAACCCCTAAAACCCCTAAAACCTCCAAAAACCTTGCAAGGTGAAGTCTTTCAATCTAGGTTTACATATTTTTAAGGTCACAACTCCATAAGGCTACAAGGTAGCAAATAAGAAGCGAAGTGTAAAGGAGAAGAAAGAAGAGAAGGAGAGAATAAAGAGAGCAAAGAGAGAGCTAGGGGGAAATAAAAAGATAAGATACCCCCCAGGATAGATGACAACAATGTCTACAAGAGGACGCCAAGACAGAGAGAAAAAAAATGAGCCACTCCGAAGAAACTCAGGAGCGGGAATGGGTGGACCGGGAGAAAGTGTGCTAAAAGAATTACTAGCGGAGATGAAAGATATCAGAAAAATTATACAAAAAGGTGATGAAGATAGGAAAAAATGAAGGAAGAATTAAAAGGCGACTTGAGAGACATTAAAGGGGAAATGAAAGAGATGAAAAAAAACATTCAAGAGATAAATACAAGAATGGGGGAAATGAAAGAAGAAATAGGTGACCTGAGAAAGGACTGCAATGAACTTAAGGAAAACAGAAAAGCAGCATTGCAAAAGTCAAAGCAATAGACATTAAATCGAGGGAGATAGAAGATAGACACCTGCAGATGGAATATGGTCAGAAGGAACATCAGGTACGCTTCAGAGGGATAGAGGAGGAAGAACAAGAGAAGGTTAAGGAGGTCGTGTCGGCAATTACAGCCAAAATATTAGATGTCCCGGAATCATATATGGATGGGAAGATAGACAGGGTTTATCGTATTAATTGGGCGCGTATTCCAGAAAAATAAAACCCCTAGGGATGTGATTGCCACTTACACATTAAAAAGTATAAGGGATGAATTGCTTAGGTGGAAAAAAAATAGAAATGGCCAATACAAAGGAAAAGAGATCCTAATTTTGAAAGAAATACCACCAGAAATTTTGGAGAGGAGAAGAAAATATTACTTCCCTTACGGACATTCTGAAAAAAAAATAAAGTAAGATTTCGTTGGGAAAAAGTAGAAGGCATTATGGCCACATTCAAGAATAGACAATATTGGCTAACAACGGAGGAAAAAGCAAATCACTTTTCGAAGAAATTTGGCGACGACCTGAAAATAATACTACAGAGAAGGAAGGGAGGACTACAATGGAGAGAGATACCAGAGTCTTGAGGAGGAAAAGGGTTTGAAACCCTAAAGGGACGACAAAGAAACAGAGACAGACGAGGAGGACGGAGAGGTCGTCGAAGACCAGGCGGTCTCAATGGGACCAAAAAGACTTGGAGGAGGATCTTGACCAGGAGGAAACCACAGAAGATATCGATTAGAGATGTCCATAAGGTGTCTATCCTGGAACATTAATGGGCTAAATAATGGGGCAAAACGGAAAAGAACTTTTCATAATTTAAGGGAAAAAAAGGCAAATATTATTGCGTTACAGGAAACCCACATTAAAAAGATGATATAAATTACTTAAAAAATGAAAAATTAGGGTCGGAATTTGTAGCTTCGGCCAAAGAAAAAAAAGGGGGTAGTACTGTATATAGATCCAACATTAAACCCACAGTTGAGTTTCGCGGATGAAGAGGGTAGATATATTGGAGTGAATATTGAAAAAGAGCAAAAAAATATCTTAATTTGTAATATCTATGCCCCAAATAATGCTAAAGCAAATTTTTTTAAAGAAATTGAGAAAAGATTGAATCTCTGATTATGACAATTGTATCTTAATGGGAGATTTTAATGGGGTTATGGACCCAATATTAGATAAAAATCAAGTAAAAAGAACAGAGCAATAAGCTACCCAGAAGTTTTTTTAAGCTTCTGGAAAACTTAAACTTGATAGATCCATGGAGAAGGGTAAATTGTAGGGAGCGAGACTTTACTTTTTTTTCAAACAGGCACCAATCCTGGTCGAGGATTGATTTTATGTTAGTGTCAAAAGATTTGACCATACAAATTAAAAAAAGCAAAATCCACCCTAGATACTTTTCTGATCATTGTCAAGTGGAGTTTGAAATTTTCAATGAGAAAAGAGAATTTAATTGGAGGTCCCTCTACATATTATTAGAGACAAAAAAATATTCGAGGATAGTAAAAAAATTTTAAAAGAATTTTTTGAGGTTAATTGTCATAATAATACTAAAAATAACATTATCTGGGACACGAGCAAAGCCTACATGAGAGGTTACTTCTCAATCAACAATCGATAAGGAAGAGAAGTGCTTTAAAAAACTAAAGAGCTACAAGAGAAAATAGAGAGGATAGAGAAGACACTTAAGGAAGACCCAAATAATAAAGCAAAAAAAAATGAGCTAGACCTATATAATAAGCAATTGGAGGTATACGAAATGGAGAAAATAGAGAGAAATATAAAATTTACTAAACAAAAATATTTTGAGTCAGCTAATAAGTCCGGGAAACTGCTTGCATGGCAACTAAGGGAAAAAAAGAAAAAAGTATGATTACAAACTTAAAAATAGGAGATAAAAATTACTTTAAAGATACAGAAATAAGGAGGATCCTGGAGGAGTTTTTCACTAATATATACAAGGATGATAATATTAAAAACCAGAGGTAGAGAAATATATAGGAGAAAAGAAATTGGGAAAAATTTCGGATGAAGACAGAGAACTTTTAAATGGAATAATAACAAAAGATGAAATTAAGAAAGCAATTCAGAGATCAAAACAAGGGAAAACACCAGGGCCAGATGCCTACCCAGCCGAGTACTATAAATTATTTCAAGATGAAGTAATAGATATGTTATATAAAGTATTCAACGACGTATTAAATAATGCAAAAATCCCGGATACATGGAAGGATTCAAATATTGCCCTGATAGGGAAGCCAGGAAAGGACCCTCTTGATCCATCTAGTTACAGACCAATATCGCTCTTAAATAGCGACTATAAAATATTTACGTCTATTGTTTCAGAAAGATTAAAACCATTTTTAAACAGATGGATCAAGAGGGACCAAAATGGCTTCCTTCCTGGCAGACAACTACATACTAATGTCAGAATGTTAATAAATGCCATCGAATACTATGACAAGAACATAGATAGGAAAGCCGCCTTATCTTTGTCGACGCTGAGAAAAGCGTTCGACAGAGTGAATTGGTACTTTACAAACATTATTAAATGAGATAGATGTGGGACATCAATTTAAAAACATCATAACAGCAATTTATTCAGAACAATCAGCAAAAATTATAGTTAATTATAAAAAAACAAAAAAAAAGAAATCCATAAAGGAGTTAGACAGGGGTGTCCAATGTCCCCTCTTTTATTTATATGGATGCTTGAATTACTATTAGAAGACATTAGATTAGATGAAGAAATAAAAGGAATTAGGATAAAAAGGCTGATTTAAAAATCCAGGCATTTGCTGACGATTTAGTACAAATTTTAGAAAACCCAAAAAATTCAATAAAACAATGGATGGAAAAGATGGAGAGATTCGAAAATGTTCAGGATTCAAAATTAACAAAGAGAAAACACAAATGTTAGTTAAAAATTTAAATGAGAAAGAGAAACAAGAACTTCAAAAATTATCTGGAATTAAAATTACAAATAAAGTAAAATATTTAGGAATCCAAATAACACAGAAGAACTCTCAATTGTATAAAAATAACTATGAGGCAAGCTGGAAAGACATAAATAAAACACTGGAGAAATGGAAGAAGATAAATTTGTCATTCTTAGGGAGAATTGCATTGTCACAATCGCCGACTTAGAACTGCCCCTTTAACACACACACGGAGACGTTAGCAAAGGCTAACTATGTTTATTGAATAAAACAAATCCAAAAGCAAATCGATTGATAAAGTTCGTGAATAAAGCAATCAGCACGGAGCTGCAGTTCAGTAAAGTAAGCAAAGTTCCAATAGGTATATTCAAAGGCAAGCGTGGTAAAAGCTTGGCAAGGCTCCCGGATTCACCTGAACGAGCAAGGATCCGCACCAATGCGAATCGCATACAAGGCAAGGTCTTGGTTCAAGGCGAGCCAAACTAGGCTCCAAGATTCACCCGCCAACGCCCTTCAGATCAGACGTGGCCGGAGAACTGCCGATCAGTTCCCACGGGCCGTTCTTAATCCTCGGCCTGGACCCCGACGATCTAGGGCCCGGCGTCTCCAGTCTCTACTTTCCGAACGGCGACGGTCTAGGGACAGATGCCAGCTCCTCCTGCCCTCCTCTATGTCCCTGCGCCTGTTATGAGAATGGCCCGTTCTGGCAGTCCAGAATCGCTATCTTCCTGAGAAGCAGCCTCCCAAGTTTCCCCAGCCGCTAGCCTCCATCTGCTGCCCGGCCAGCTCTTGGGAACCTCGACCGTTTGGGAATTCATAACTATCTCCGCTATCTGCTTCGCTGCCTCCCATCTCCACCTGGTCCGCTCCTTCCCCGGGAGAATGCTCCCACTCAAGATCCCAGGCTAAACTCTCTACCGGTGAACTGGGCAAAGGTATGGCTGACCAATCTTGCTCTGGGCCTTCCAACTCATCCTCTGAGTCCCTTCCAGCCTGTGCGGGTCCCAATGCCAACGGGACCCCCAGAGCATCGCCCCCCCCCCCCAGTGGCACGAACGGACCCATGGGTGCTACATGCATCCATAAAGATGACAATACTTCCTAAAATAAATTTCCTATTTAACACCATCCCAATTATAAAAAAAGAAAGCCAATTAGACTTATGGAATAGAACAATCTCCAAGTTCATCTGGGCAGGGAAAAAGCCGCGAGTGAGGCTGAAATATATACAAGAACCGAAAGAAAATGGGGGACTAGGTGTCCCGGATATGAAACTTTATTATGAGGCAAATTGCTTAGCCTGGTTAAAAGAGTGGTGCCAATTAACAGATGATAGGCTATTAAATTTAGAGGGGTTCAACTTAAAATTTGGATTGCATGCTTATCTGCACTACAATAAAATTAAAAATGATTCAATGTTTAAAGACCATTACATCAGGAGTTCGCTATTAAAGATCTGGGAAAAGTATTATAGGAAATATAAAATAAAGACTCCAATGTGGCTTTCCCCAGTAGAAGCCTTCCGGGTTAGACAGATTGATGACATACAATGGCTAACTTACAAAGATTTAATAAATGGGATGGAGTAGAGTGGGTTCTGAAAACGCATCAACAACTACTAGATGAGAATAAAACAATAGGGTGGTACCCATATTTACAGATTTGTAATATCTACAAAGAAGATAAAAAGAAGGGTTTTGTACAAGAATACACCGAAATGGAAGAACTGTTATTAGGTAACAAACAGAAGCTAGTAAGTAAAATATATAAGATACTACAAAAGACGGGAGAAAAAAAAGATCAAAGTAAGAGACATATAATAGAGTGGTCAAGAAATGTAGGTTATAAAATCAAGCCTGAAGTATGGAGAACAATCTGGAAAAATAATGCCAATGTCACCTATAGTCAGAGCTATAAAGAAAACTGGATCAAAGTAATATATAGATGGCACTTAACACCGGTAAAGATTGCTAAAATGTACAAAAATGCAAGCCCCAGATGTTGGAACTGTAAAGATACAAATGGAACGTATTTCCATATCTGGTGGCTATGCAAGAAAGCAAGAGCCTTTTGGACTATGGTACATAGAGAGATAGAAAAAATTATTGGAAAAAAGATAATAATGAGACCAGATGCCTTTCTATTGGGAATATTAGATCAAGACTTAAATAAATTGGAAAATTTTTTATTTATATTGATAACAACAGCAGCAAAGATGTTATTTGCAAAATACTGGAAAATAGATACAAGCCCAAAGAAGGAGGAGCTGATTTTAAAAATTATAGACACAATCCAGATGGAAAGATTGTCGGACAGGTTAAAAGAAAATATAAATAAGGAAATATTACATCCAAATAAATATGAACAGTTTATAGAGTATTGTAAAAAAGAATTTGACATAGAAATAGACCTAAAAAGGTAAAAACAAATAAAATATATGTATATATATTTTTAAAAAAAAGAAAAGAAAAGAAAAGAAAAAACCTCAATCTGAGTAGAAGCAAATGTTAGGAAGGAATAATATTGGCTTAAATAGTTTACTTTCCCCTTCAAACCACGCTTTGTTTTCTTATTTCCTTTACTCTAGGAAAGTTGGAGATTTCAAAGAAGAGCTGGAATTGTAATCAATGTCAGTTGAAATGTATAATATGCTATGCCTTATATGCTTTTTTTTCTTTTAAACTTTGCACCCCCCACTGTATCTACCCCACCCCTTGTCACCCCCCTTACCCCACCTTACCCTGCCCACCTTTCCACATTGGTAGGACTACCATAGGAAACCCTCTAGAGGGAGGGAAGAGACACTATGGGAAACCTACAAAATGTGTTTTATGTGCTTTTTTCTTACTATGTTAACTGAAACTTAATAAAGACTATTTAAAAAATCCCCCCCATTTGATTTTAGAATCGCCATTTTTGGGTTCGAAACCATGACTACTGCCTAGTGCTGGTGTGCAAACGCCTGGTCCCAAAGCCAGGATTTTACCTTTTTCCTGAATGCCAGGAGGGATGAGGTGGACCATACCTCAATAGGGAGCGCATTCCACAGGCGGGGAGCCACCACCGAGAAGGCCCTGTCCCTCGTCCCCACCAGCCGCATTTGAGAAGTCAGCGGGAGCGAGAGCAGGGCCTCCCCGGATGATCTTAGATTGCGAGGTGGGACGTAGCGGCTGATGCGTTCGGACAAGTAAGCTGGGCCAGAACCATATAGAGCTTTAAAGGTCAAAACCAGCACTTTGAATTGAGCTCGGAATTGGACAGGCAGCCAGTGGAGCTGGCACAACAGGGGGGTGGTGTGCTCCCTGTATGTAGCTCCCGTTAATAATCTGGCTGCTGCCCGTTGGACTAGTTGTAATTTCCGAACTGTCTTCAAAGGCATCCCCACGTAGAGTGCGTTGCAGTAATCTATTCGGGATGTGGCCAGAGCGTGGACGACCGTAGCCAGATCAGACTTCCCAAGGTACGGGCGCAGCTGGCGCTCGAGTCTTAACTGTGCAAAAGCTCCCCTGGCCACCGCCGAGACCTGGGCTTCCAGGCTCAGCGATGAGTCCAGGATCACTCCCAAGCTGCGAACCTGGGTCTTCTGGGGGAGTGTAACCCCATCCAACACAGGCTGTAACCCTATGCCCTGTTCAGCCTTACGACTGACCAGGAGGACCTCTGTCTTGTCTGGATTTAGTTTCAATTTGCTAGCCCTCATCCAGTCCGACACAGCAGCCAAGCACCAGTTCAAAGTCTGGACAGCCTCCTTGGTGACAGGTGGGAAGGAGTGACAGATCTGGACGTCATCTGCGTACAGATAACACCTTACTCCGAAACTCCGAATGATCTCTCCCAGTGGTTTCATGTAGATGTTAAACAACATCGGGGACAGTACTGAACCCTGAGGGACTCCACAGGACAACGGCTGTGGAGCCGAACAGGTGTCACCCAATGACACTTTCTGGGTACGGCCTTCCAGGAAGGATTGGAGCCACTGCAAAGCAGTACCCCCAAGCCCCATATCTGCAAGGCTACCCAGAAGGATACCGTGGTCAACGGTATCGAAAGCCGCTGAGAGGTCCAGCAGAACCAACAGGGACACACTCCCCCTGTCAAGTTCCCGGCGTAGATCATCTACCAAGGCGACCAAGGCGACCTTTCTCCTACATCGATGGCAAGCATCTTTCCTGGGGGGCCTTTCACACAGCCCTAAATCCCAGAAGATCAAGGCAGAAAATCCCACATTATCTGCTTTGAACTGAGTTATCAGATATTGTGGGATTTTCTGCCTTGATATTCTGGGACAGAGGGTTGTGTAGAGCAGTGTTTCCCAACCAGTGTGCTGGGGCACACTAGTGTGCCGTGAGTGATCATCAGGTGTGCCGTGGGAAATTGGAAGCTCCAGGAGGGGAGGGGGGAGAGTCTAGTTTGTGGAAGTATAAAAACCCTAAAAAACCCTACCTCGATAAAAGCATAAAATTACAACCCCCCTCCCCACCCGTTGTCTACTTGGTTTCTCCCTCTCCATGCATTGGGAAGGCCTGTCTCCTATTCCACAAGTAGAGACCTCCTCATTCCTCCTGGGGGTTCTGTGTGGGAAGTTTGGCCCAGTTCTATCATTGGTGGTGTTCAGAATGCCCTTTGATTGTAAGGGAACTATAAATCCCAGCAACTACAACTCCCAAATGTCAAGGTCTATTTCCCCTGAACTCCATCTGCATTCATATTTGGGCATATTGAGTATTCGGGCCAAGTTTGGTCCTGATCCAACATTGTTTGAGTTCACAGTGCTCTCTGGATGTCGGTGAACTACAACTCCAAAACTCAAGGTCAATCCCCACCAAACTCTTATAGCATTTTCTCTTGGTTATGGGAGTTCTGTGTGGCAAGTTTGTGTCTTTCTGCCATTCCTGCCAGGATATCTATGTTGAGTTCATCGAAACAGGCCCAGGTTTCACACTGAGTGTATAAATACATTAAAAAACATATTAACTATATGTATTACTGTGTTAGAGTGTCATTTTGTGTCATTTGGTTGGTGATGTGCCCCAGGATTTTGCAAATGTAAAAAGTGTGCCGCGGCTCAAAAAAGGTTAGGAAACACTGGTGTAGAGCAGTGTTTCCCAACCTTTTATGAGCCGCGGCACACTTTTAACATTAAACAAATCCTGGGGCACACCACCAACCAAAATGACACAAAATGACACTCTAACACAGTAAAGAACCGCTGGGGGATGGTGGCCTGCTGGGAGTGCCAAAGCCAGGGGAGGGAGAGCAGCCATGCCATGCCCTGCCCCTCCCCCCGGCTTCAGCTCTCCCACAGCTTCTCCAGACTTGAGGGGGCAGTGCCAAGCCAGCGGTGACAGAGCCAGCACAATGCTGGCTTGGCACTGTCCCCTCAAGGCTGGAGAAGCTGTGGGAGAGCTGAAGCCTTGGGGAGGGGGCGGAGCCAGGCCGCACCATGCCCCGCCCCCTCCCCGGCTTCAGCTCTCCCATAGCTTCTCCAGCCTTGAGGGGGCAGTGCAAGCGAGGGGCGGGAGTCATGGCTCCCGTGCCCGTTCTCCACCATGACTCCCACCCCTCGCTCGCTGAAGCCACACGGAGGAGGAGCATGAGCGGTGGATGGGCTTCAGTGGGTGGGGGTCCTCCGCGCGGCTTCAGTGAGCGAGAGGCAGGAGTCATGGCGGATTGGAGGCTGGCTGGGGAAATGGCCAAAGGCGGCGCCCTGGCCCCTTCTTCTTTTTCTTCACCGGCACCCGGCCCTTCTTCCTCCTCCCCCAAGCAGCAGGAGTTTGGCAGGAGGGGGGGCGAAGGAAGGTGGGCAGAGAGCTTTTCTCGCAGCACAGCAGGAGGTCCGTCACGGCACACTACTGTGCCGCGTCACAGCGGTTGGGAAACACTGGTGTAGAGGCTTGTTTGAAAATGAGGCAAATTGGGGGGGGTGTCTATCTATCTATCTATTAGGCCTGTTTGATCCCCCCCCCCAAATGGTTCAAAACTCGTTCTGGATGTAGGGGACACTGGCGCTTCGAATCTGAATGACTTCCGAAATTTTCCGGAAAAATTTCAGAATTTCCTGAATTATTTCCAAAATTTCGGAATGGCTTCATTAATGGCGGACACGCATGTTTAACCCAGTTTGGATGGGGATGTCCTCCCTGCGCATCAGAACTGGGGCAATAGCCGTGTTTAACCCAGTTTGGATGCGGCTGTCGTCCCAGTTCTGACGCGGAGGGAAGGACATCCGCCTCCAAACTGGGTTAAACAGCCAATGAGAGGAAAGCACCTCGGGAGGGGCAGGAATCTAATGCCTATTTCTTTCCAAAAATGGCGGCTTCAAAATGGTAAATTCACTTCCGGGTTGCTTACATCGCCTCGAAACCGCTTCAAAAGTGAATTTAATCCGAATTCATTCCGATTTTACGAGCATTCCGACGAACCTACCCAGGCCTACTATCTATCTATCTATCTATCTATCTATCTATCTATCTATCTGTGGAATGTCCAGGGTGGGAGAAAGAACTCATGTCAGTTTGATGCAAGCGTTGCTGTTGCAATTCGCCAGCTTGATTAGCAGTTGAATAGTCTTGTAGCTGCTTAGCCTAGCTGTTGCTGTCTGAAGGCACCCTCTGTTTGGGAGGTGTTAACTGGCGCTCCCAAAGCAGTTGCTCTACTCCGAAGTCAAGAATAGAAAGCGGAATGTTGGTGAGCAGAAAAAGAGACTTAAAGATGGGCTCAAAGCCAACCTTAAAAACTCTGGCATAGACACTGAAAACTGGGAAGCCCTGGCTCTTGAGCGCTGCAGCTGGTGGTCAGCTGTGACCAGCAATGCTGTAGAATTTGAAGAGGCACGAATGGAGAGCGAAAGAGAGAAACGTGCCAAGAGGAAGGCGCATCATGCCAACCCCGACCAGGACCGCCTTCCACCTGGAAACCAATGCCCTCACTGCAGGAGAAGATGCAGATCAAGAATAGGACTCCACCAGTACACCGATCTTGGAGGACAATCCTACTCGGACAACGAGGGATGGCGTAAGTTAACTGGCACTTGATTGATGGCTGTCTAGAGTTCCCCTGTTTCTGAGACATGTATTCCAGAATATAGGGCTGTATGGAAGGGCCCTCAGAGGCTTGTGGGAAATGAGACAAAACGGTGTGTGTGTGTGTGTGTGTGTGTAAAATGTCTAGTGTGGGAGAAAGGACTTCTCTGATGCAAGTGTGGATGTTGCAATTCGCCAGCTTGGTTAGCGATTTAGTAGCCGCCTGGCTGTTGCTGCCTGGAGGCACCCTCTGTTTGGAAGGTGTTAACTGGCACTTGATTGCTGGCTGTCTGGAGTTCCCCTGTTTCTGAGGGCCCTTCCACACAGTCCTGTATCCCAGAATATCAAGGCAGAAAATCCAGCATTATCTGAGTGTGGACTCAGATAACCCAATTCAAAGCAGATATTGTGGGATTTTCTGCCTTGATATTCTAGGACATAGGGCTGTGTGGAAGGGCCCTGAGTTATCTGAGTCCACACTGCCATATATTCCAGTTCATACATGCAGGCGAAAGATCAGGAGAGAATGGCCATTTTATTCAGCTGTGAAATACCTATTTAGAAGGAAGCAGATAATGTGGGATTTCCTGCCTCAATATTCTGGGTTATATAGCTGTGTGGAAGGGCCCCAAAAATATCAAGGGACAAAATCCCGCAATATCTGCTTTTAACTGGGTTATCAGAGTCCACACTTAAATAATGTGAGATAATTGGGAGCCCCCAGTGGTGTAGCAGGTTAAACCACTGAGCTACTGAACTTGCTGACCAAAAGGTCAGTAGTTCGCATCCAGGGGGCGAGATGAACTCCCGTTGTTAGCCCCAGCTTCTGCCAACCTAGCAGTTTGAAAACATTGTACTGGGCTGTTTCCACAGACAAGGGTTGATGCCCCGTGTCTTCTTCAGCTGCTTCGAAGCAGAAATCGAGGACATATCTCCTTCAACGTTTCCCTCAAAGGAACCATGGATTTCCTGATCTGGCTACGGTCGTCCACACTCTGGTCACATCCCGGATAGATTACTGCAACGTACTCTACGTGGGGCTGCCTTTGAAGACAGTTCGAAAATTGCAGCTAGTCCAACGGGCGGCAGCCAGATTGTTAACCGGAGCTACATTCAAGGAGCATACCACCCCTCTGTTGTGTCAGCTCCACTGGCTGCCCGTCTACTTCCGAGCTCAATTCAAAGTGCTGGTTTTGACCTTTAAAGCTCTATACGGTTCTGGCCCAGCTTACATGTCCGAACGCATCTGCCGCTACATCCCACCCCGTTATTTTATGATCATCCGGGGAGGCCCTGCTCTCGCTCCCTCCTACTTCTCAAATGTGGCTGGTGGGGACGAGGGATAGGGCCTTCTCGGTGGTGGCTCCCCGCCTGTGGAATGCACTTCCAAGCGACATACGATCAACCCCATCCCTCCTGGCATTCAGGAAAAAAGTGAAATCGTGGCTCTGAGACCAGGCTGTTGCACATTAGCACAATGCAGCACTTTGGATTGTAACTGTAATTGGTAAGTTGTTGGTTATGGCTCAATGTTTATGTGGTGGTCGGAACTCTGTTTTTAACTTAAGTGTATGTGTATTATGTGTCAATGCTAATTGTATTTTAATTCTGAATTTTTATGGTTTTATATTGTATTTCTATTGTGTACCGGCATCGAATTGTTGCCTTTTGTTAGGCCGCTCTGAGTCCCCCCTCAGGGGTTGAAAAGAGCGGAGTAGAAATGATGAAAATAATAAATAAATAAATTTTGTCATTTTATATAAGGGACAACATTTCACAATGCTACTGTGTGTCATGGAACTTGAACATCCACACATTTTGGTATCCACAGGGGTACAAAAACCCCTGTAGATGCCAAGGGCCCACTGTAGTATCATCCACTCCGTTAGCATTATCCCATCGACTGTTATCTCCTGTCACTGCAATAAAAAGAGAGAAGGAAGAAAGGAAAGTGGGTGGGTATGAGCAAACCTTGGCATCTCACAGAGAGATCTCTTCTGTTTACTCCCTCTTGTGCTTCTGCAAATAGGAGCTGTCAGGGTGCCCTCACTTTGGAAAATGAATCAACGGAAATGCCAGATGATAGGTTGCAGTTTTCACAAACCACCAGGAGAAGCCAGCAAAATCACTGCCGTTCAGGCTATTTTCTCTCTACTGTGATGCATCATTCTTGGGATTTTTGTGGTCCGCAGCAGATGGATAACCAATGTCCTGGTTCTTTATTTAGACAGCCGATGTGGAGAATGTGAATGGGAGGAAAAAACTTTTCAGGAAGATTCAGCAGGCGCCCTGCCCTGCCTGTGTCTGGGAACATAGATGCCACAATGGTGTGGCATCTGGATCAGGTCTTTCCAAATATCGAGCTGGGGTGTTGTCGTGAGCTGTGCAGAAATGAAATGATTAAGTCATAGATGTGAGTTCCAAGCCCACACGCACAAAGGAGTCTACTGTGTCTTTGATTCATAATTCCGCCTTGGTATCTGTTGCACCTCAGACTCGGACAGCCCCCCCTAGATCACACACACACACAGGCAGGTGCAATAAATGTACTTTTATTAAGAACTAGCTGTACCCGGCACGCATTGCTGTGCCCTATTTTGGAGATGCGAGGAAGTCTGAGTATGTAAGGGTTGGAGTTGTTGTTAGTTACGGTGTTGTTGGGGTCATGGCTGTGTTGTTGTGGGTTGTTTTGGTGGGTGGGATGTTGGAGTCCTGTGGAGTTGTTGTTGTGTGGTGTTGCTGGCGTTCTGCATTGCTTGTGGATATACAATGTTTTTTGTCTTTCCGTCTGCTGTGTTGATGTAGAGGTTGATGCTTGTGTGGGTGGGGTACTTTGGAAGTGAGTGGAGGTACTTGAAATCCCATTATCCATGGTGTGTCCTCCTCTAATCTGCAGTCGGATGGAGTGTGGGTCATGGGGTGCATTGTTTGCCAAGTTTGGTCTTTATCGGTCTTGGTTCTTGGACACAGTGGTCTGTGGGGAATGATGGGTTTTGAGGTACTACAAATCCCATAATCCATGGAGGTACTTCAAGTCCCATAATACATGGTCCACCCTCCTCCAAACTGTAGTAGAATGTAGTGTGGGTCATAGGAGCTCTGTGTGCCAAGGTAGGTTACTGTAAATTCAGGCCATACACAATGTCCCATGAGCTGAGGCCTAGTCAGGAACATCAAGTTAATGAAGCCTTACTGTCAATTCAGGCCATACACAATGTCCAATGAGCTGAGGGCTAGTCGGGAGAATCAAGTTAATGAAGCCTTACTGTCAATTCAGAGCGTAATCAGCATTCCATTAAGTGAGGCCTAGTCAGGGAAATTAAGTTAATGAAGCCTTACTGCCAATTTTGGGCATGGTCTGTGGTTTGTAGGGGTGTAAATTTTCTGTGGGAAGTGAATTGGGTGTTTGTGTTTGTGTCTCAGCCCTTTGCCTTATCCTCCTCTGACAGTTTATTATGGGTCGGAATTTTCATGTTGGCTGGCCAGTACAGGAGTTATGCAAATCCGCCCTTATTGGCAGCCAATCATGTTGTCAGAATGTAGAGGCTGGGAGAGTCATTGGCAGCCCCAGAGGATGCTGGGAAATGTAGTTGTTTTTTACTCATTGTTTTGGGGGCCTTTTAGGTTTTGGGGGGGAAATTTTTTTTGCTATAAACCTACCTTGTCTGAGGCCTATTTCTCTTGGCAAGTTTGGTGTCTCTGTATTGTAAGGTTTCTCTGTTTGGGACGGTCGTTCCATGGACTCTTCCTTTATATATATAGATAAAGTAGAAAGAATAGTCCAAAAGATAGAATAAAACAATCCAAAAATAGTCCAAAAGGATGGAGTAAAACAAGCCAAAATAGTCCAATAAAGTTCTGCAGTTGCAAGCCCAATGGCTTTAAACTCAAGAAAAACAAGGTTCATGGAAAAGGCAACTGCTCCAGCGATGAAACATGGTACTTGAGACAAACCGCAATGGCGGTTAAAACATGAACGTGAGACTGAACCGCTCTGGGAGCTGGCTCAAACTTGGAGACAGGAACGTAGGACTTCATCAAGCCAAATGTGGCTTCAGGTCTGACTAAAAGTCCAAGAACAAAGACTAATAAGGAAGCTAGTCTCGAGGTACCCATCTCACCCCCTTCCTTAAATTCCACGATTTCCTAGAATCTCTGATGTTTCTCCTTCTATCGAACACCGGATCGTTAGCCTGCCCAGCTGCCTCACTATCAGAGTGAGAACCAGGAAACTCCCTTTCTTCGGAATGCATATCTGGAAAGGGAGTAGAAACTCGTTCCTGAGCACCAAGGCCGCCTGGTCTCTCATAAACCCGATCAGACTCTTCTTCCACGGAATCCTCATTAAACTCATCTGTGGTCCTATATCCCTCCAGCCATTCATTTTCCCATTCTAAACTCTCGTTTGGGGACTCATTCCCATCTGGCCATTCATCATCTTCAAACTGCCCTGATCAACTGGGATCTGATCCTGATCAGCTGGGGGGCCCGATGTCGGGCTCTGACCACTAGGCTGGCTAGGCTGGAACACCACAGTATCCTTGTAATAGATCTCACATCATATTCCAGCACTGGTTACAGTTGGATTGTTTAATGACCTCTGATATACCCAAAGGCCAAGTTACCCTCTTGTTGTATCATTATCACACATGGGAGAAAGGAATGTCATAGGTCTTCCTCCCTCTAATCACAAAACATCTCCATATCGGTGATTAATGCAACACATAGGAGAAGGGCTCTTCTCAACGCATCCTTCGCAAATTATAAAAACAACCACATCAGACTACACAGAGAAGCCATTGAAATCGACAAGCATGTGGACAACTTCAACAGAAAGGAGGTAACCATGAAAATCAACAAAACCTGGCTAACAGTATTCAAAAACTCTACAATCGGGAGAGTAACTAAAGAACACTAAAAAAAACACCAGGGGAATTCCAGACAAGAATCGATCAGGACCAGCTAATACCTGTACGGTTCCGGCCCAGTTTACCTGTCTGAATGTATGAACCATCAAGAGTGCTAAGATCATCTGGAGAGGCCCTGCTCTCGGTCCCACCACCTTCGCAGGCGCGTCTGATGGGCACGAGGGACAGGGCCTTTTCTGTGGTGGCCCCAAGGCTGTGGAATTCCCTCCCAAATGAAATTGGATCCGCCCCTTCCTGACTTTTAGGAAGCGGGTGAAAATGTGGCTGTGCAATGAGGCCTTCGCAGAATGAAGGAGGAGATCGCGAAACGACTACAGTCGCTAACCACTTGATACAGACCAAATATATGGATTAAATTGGACTTGCTTTTAGCTTGGCGAAAGGCTTTTAAAACGTATTTATTGTATTGTATTTGATAATTTTATTGTAAATGTATGATGTTTTTAGATTTTAAATGATAGCATTGAATACTTGCTGTTTGCCGGTCTGAGCCCCTCTTCGGAGGTGAGAAGGCCGGGGTATAAAAGTTTTAAATAAATAATAAATAAATACCTCCCAACAAATATTCCCCCAGGCAGGAAGCAGGCAGGCTTTGAAGCTGCAAGGCCATTCAGTGCTAATCAAGATGGCCAATTGGAACATTCACACTTGCCTCCAACAGACACAAGTTCTTTCTCCCACCCTGGACATTCCACAGATATATAAACCCCACTTGCCTAGTTTCCAACAGACCTCACGACCTCTGTGCCATAGTTGTGGGCGAATCGTCGGGAGAGAATGTTCCTGGAACATGGCCATACAGTCCATAAAACTCACAGCAACCCCAAAACAACCACTGGAAAATCATCTTAAAACAATATAATCCACAGTCTAGGACTCACTGCTCTGAATGCCTCTTGTGGCACAGTGAGACCACTACAATTGTCCCTTCACATTTGTGTTTTGCACATTTGCGGATTATTCACAGATTTGATTATAGCATTCTGTCTAAGACTCTCTAGGTCAGTGTTTCCCAACCAGTGTGCCGGGGCACACTAGTGTGCCGTGAGCGATCATCCGGTATGCCGTGGGAAATTGGGACCTCTAGGAAGGGGGGGGGGGGAGAGTCTAGTGTGTTGAAGTATAAAAACCCTTAGAAACCTACCTCAATAAAGGCACAAAATTACAAACACCCCCCTCCCCACCCGTTGCCTATTTGGTCTCTCCATCTCCATGCATTTGGAAGGCCCGCCTCCCTTTCCCCAAGTGGAGACCTCCTCATGCCTCCTGGGGGTTCTGTGTGGGAAGATTGGCCCAGTTCAATCATTGGTGGGGTTCAGAATGCTCTTTGATTGTAGGGGAACTATAAATCCCAGCAACTACAACTCCCAAATGTCAAGGTCTATTTCCCCTGAACTCCATCTGCATTCATATTTGGGCATATTGCGTATTCATGCCAAGTCTGGTCCTGATCCAACATTGTTTCAGTCCACAGTGCTCTCTGGATATAGGTAAACTACAACTCCAAAACTCAAGGTCAATGCCCACCAAACTCTTATAGCATTTTCTCTTGGTTATGGGAGTTCTGTGTGGGAAGTTTGTGTCTTTCTGCCATTCCTGCCAGGATATCTATGTTGAGTTCATCGAAACAGGCCCAGGTTTCACACTGAGTGTATACATACATTTTTAAAACATATTAACTCTATGTATTACTATGTTAGCATGTCATTTTGTGTCATTTTGGTTGGTGGTGTGCCCCAGGCTGCCCGATTTTGCAAATGTAAAAACCCTCCAGTGTGGGGGGCCTGGGCCCGGGGCTCGGCTCAAAAAAGGTTGGGAAACACTGCTCTAGGTCTTCCAGCATGACTCTGTGCTCAGCTTCCTCCAATCATACTGGAGGACCTATAGATTTTTAAAGAGGACACCTTTCTAGGACTCACTTGGTCATCCAATGCAATTCTGACAAGCTAGCTTAGGGCTTCTTGGAGTTGAAGTTCCAAAAACAGTGCTCTTGAGAGCATGCTTGGGGATCTGACTAGACTGTGCTCACTGCAATAGCAAAAACTACCAGATTTATGATGCTATTAGATTAACAAAAGCTAGTTGATATGGGATATGGTAGATCCAAATTGATGGATTTGGAGAGTCCAGGAGAAAATGATCTGGCAGGGTAACTCACCCCTCTGTGTCTGCTTTTCTGTTGCTGCATCAGATTCATTATTACAGTGCTGCAATGCAAAATGACAGATGTGACAGTAATGTGACCTTAGTTGATGGATTTGGGCAGCGGCGGAGCTAGTTAGGGAAAAAAATGATCCAGTAGGACCTGAGTATTTGCACCATTATGTTGGCAATATGCATCTAACTCATTTCTAGAGAACAGAGGTAATGTAACTTTGGATATTTTTTTTTTTGTGGCTGGGAGCAGTGATGACAAAAGTTAGGTGGAAAAATAAATGAATAAACATGCAAAGTGTCCCCTTTTGCCATTCTTTTTATTGTATTTTTCCAAACCCTCAACACGGATGATGTTTAATGTTTCTTTCCCTCCCAAGCACGCTCTTTCTCCATATTGATCAGTACTAAAGGGATAGGTTTTTAAAAAAAAAAAAAAAATCACCACTTCAGAAACTTTGAACTCTTTACTTTTCCCTACAAGTTTTATTATTTTCTCTGTCCATTTCCTTCAGCAGCTCTGTAGTGGTAATCCAAATGAGTTTATATTTGGAAATGGCAATGTGAAGCAGTGTGGTGTTCCAGCCTGGTGGGCATCGACAGACCCCGGGGGTGCCAAGGCAGGTGCCAGCTGACCAGGGGCAAAGTGAGGATGTGCTAGCTGACCAGGGGCAGAGTGATGATGAAGATTGGCCAGATGGGTATGGGTCTCCAAACGAGAGTTTGCAATGGGACAATGAATGGCTGGAGGGATATAGGACTGCAGATGAGTTTAGTCAGGATTCCATGGAGGACAATTCCGGATCAGACTATGAGAGGCCCGGCAGCCTTGGTTCCCAAGAGAGAGTTTCTACTCCCTTTCCAGATGAGCATTCCGGAGAAAGGGAGTTTCCTGCTTCTCACTCTGATAGCAGTGCAGCTGGGCCTGCTAACGAGTGGGAATTCAACAGGAGGGACAGTATCAGATCTACGAGGAGAGATTGGAGGCAGGGGGGGGGTTTCGTCAGACCTGAAGCTACGTTCAGTTTGGAGAGGACTTGGGTCGTGTTCAATCGCAGGAGCGGTTTGCCTTGACTTTACAACATTGCTTTCCATGGGATTATTGCCAGCGTTCTATGCCACCGTTTTGGAACTTTATTGAATTGCTTTTGGACTTTGATTTGAACTACTTTTCATGTATCTTTTGATCTTTGGACTATCTTTTATTCTAAATAAAAGTACATTTATTGCATTGGCCTGGTGTCTGTGTTCGGGGGAGCTAACAACGGTCTGAGGTGCAACAAGCAGCTTTGTTCAACTCGGTGCACCTTGAATATGATGGGCAACAACTTCTCAGTCCCAGCTGGCATGGCCATCAGGCAGAGGGTAGCACATGAACAAACATAGTTGTACCTAATGCATCTGTGACAGTGGAGTCGCAGTGTCAATGTCATTTGAAATATAGGTAGTCGCAGAGTTAGAAACACCCAACTTACAAACAACTCATAGTGAAGAATGGGGGTGAGACAACAAGAAGTGAGAGAAATCTACCCCTCAGAAGGGAATTTTACTCCTCAAAGAGATATCCGGAGGAAAAGGTGCCTCATCTGAAGCTTTATCACTAATCCTTGTCTCACAGACTCGGCTAATGGTCATCTCAAGATTGGACTACTGTAATGCCCTCTACATCGGCCTTCCCTTGTCGGTGATCCGGAAGCTTCAGCTGGTGCAGAACGCTGCAGTTTGGCTGGTGGCAGGCCTTTCGTCTCGCTGCCACATCACGCCCGTTCTGCGCGAACTGCACTGGCTTCCAATAGAGCACAGGATCACCTTCAATGTGCTGGTTTTGACCTTCAAGGCCTTGAATGGTCTGGGGCCAGTGTACCTAAGGGATCGCCTCTCCCAATACAATCCCCTACGACCACTGCGATCTGAGTCTCAGAACCTCTTGGTGGTACCTAGCTGTCAATCCATCCATCTGTCTACAACGCGGAGGAGGGCTTTTAGTGCCACTGCGCCGGTCTTGTGGAACGCACTTCCTTCCACAATCCAAGCATAGACCGACCTGCTAGCCTTCCGTAGGGCTTGCAAAACCCTCCAGTTTGCTCAGGCGTTCGGTCCATAGACATTCCTAGGCCGCTTACTGTAATGCAGGCCTAAGAGCTATTTTAATGTGTATCTGTTTGTTTCAATTTTAATATGTGGACATTGGTCCATTGTTTTATAGTGTTTTTTTAATGGTTTTATGCATATGTAAGTCGCCCCGAGCCAATCGGAAGGGGCGACTAACAAGTCAAAACAATCAATAAATCAATAAATAATGAGCACAAAGGAGAGGGCCTTCTCCTCTGTGGCCCGCCGACTCTGGAATTCCTTGCCCGGAGAGATTAGGAGAGCTCCCACTCTGGAGACCTTAAAAAAACCTGAAAACCTGGCTTTTCCGCTGTGCCTATTTAAGCTCTATCACTGTTTCTCCTCAATGCCCCCGTGCTTGGATTCCATCCCCCCTTCCCTATAAATGATGTTCTTTCCTTGTAAGGATGCTATTCCGCTTATCTCACCCTGTGATTTTAACATTTTATATGTTGCCTGTGGCCCGCCCTGTCTCTGTTGATTTTGATACCGTGTTGAATATTGCTTTTATTTATATGTATGTATTTTTGTTGTGTTTATTATTGATGTTTTGATTTTATTTTACTGTTATTTGTTGTTTGGGCTTGGCCTCATGTGAGCCACCCCGAGTCTAAATTGGGGAGATGGTTATAAATAAAGTTCATTATTATTATATTATTATTGTTTCCACAACAAGCCAAATTTTTCAAAATCCAATTATCACAGTGACAGAAAGTGAGGTGAAATCTTCTGAACAGGGACACAGACAGCAAAACAAACATCACAAGGATGTTAATTAGGCTTGTGCATTTCGTCTAAACCTTGATCTGTTTCTGCTGGCCAGATACCAGTAGGCCCCCACAGATCATATTTTCGTTCTTGCAAACCACTGGTGATCCACGGGCGACAGGCTGGGAATCACTGATGTAATGCCATCCAGTGAGTCTTATCATATGTCTTATCATATGTAGTACATACAATCCAAGCTACAGACAGATTTCCTTAAGTGATTAGGTATAGGTGAGGTCTACTGACCTCACCAAGAAGGACGAACTACATGTTTTAAAGCAGTGTTTCCCAACCAGTGTGCCGTGGCACACTAGTGTGCCGTGAGCGATCATCAGGTGTTCCGTGGGAAATTGGGACCTCCAATACCCTTTCTTCCCCCTCCTGCCGAATACTTTTTCTTCTCCACTTGGGCTCCCTTCTTCCCAGCCTCGCTCTGCTTGCTTTGCCTCACTTTGCTCACACTGCTGCTTCTGCAGAAGGGGGGAGCGAGGAAGACGTGACCCGTGCGGGCGCTACTGCGCAGACTCGCCTCATGTCTTCCTCCCTCCCCTCCACAGTGCTCTCTGGATATAGGTGAACTATAACTCCAAAACTCAAGGTCAATGCCCACCAAACTCTTGTAGTATTTTCTCTTGGTTATGGGAGTTCTGTGTGGGAAGTTTGATTCCATTCCATCATTGGTGGAGTTCAGAATGCTCTTTGATTGCGGGTGAACTATAACTCCCAGCTGTTGAGCAAAACCCTAACCCTAACCCTAACCCCATTCCTGCCAGGATATCTATGTTGTGTTCATCGAAACAGGCCCAGGTTTCACACTGGGTGTATAAATACATTTTAAAACATATTAACTATATGTATTACTGTGTTAGAGTGTCATCCCTACCTATCCCGACGCGACCTAGCCACGGTGATCCAAGCCACGGTCATCTCGACCGCTCTACATTGGCCTTCCTTTGTTGGCGATCCAGAAGCTTAAACTGGTGCAGAACGCAGCAGCCTGCCTTCTGCTGGGAGCCCCTAGAACAGCTCACATAACACCTCTGCTGCGCGAACTGCACTGGCTACCTATTGAATTCTGGATCTCCTTCAAAGTGTTAGTCTTGACTTTGAAGGCCTTACATGGTTTGGGGCCAGTGTACTTGAGGGAGCGGCTTATCCCATATATGCCCAGAAGATCACTGCGGTCAGAGGGTTGTAATCTTCTTGAAGTCCCAGGTGTGAAGTCCTACAGACTGGCCAGTACCCGACAGAGAGCGTTCTCGGTGGCTGCACCGACCTTGTGGAACTCTTTGCCGGCCGAGACGCAGGCCCTGCAGGACCTGATGGCCTTTCGCAGGGCTTGCAAGACTTGGCTATTTGGCGACTGACTAGCACCTGAACATCAAACCTCGCCACCTAACCATGCCGCCTCTGTCTGTAGATCGGTCGTATTCCAATCTATGTGATGTTTTATGACATATGTGATTGTTTTTAAGAATGTTTTTATGATGTTTTTAGGCTGTTTGTGTACTTTTATTGTGTTGGAAACTGCCCCGAGCCTTGGGAAGGGCGGTCTAGTAAATCTGAATAATAAATAAATAAATAAATTTTGTGTCATTTTGGTTGGTGGTGTGCCCCAGGATTTTGTAAATGTAAAAAATGTGCCGTGGCTCAAGAAAAGGTTGAAAAACACTTTTAAAGAATCCAAGGATTTTTGCCTTTAAATAGCTTATTACAGACTAGGTCTGCAAATCCTTTGAATTTGATAACTGGTTTGTCATATAGTGTGAGATGCTGCTGAACAGAAACATTACCAAGCTCCTTTTGGAGAGCTTGCACCTACAGACAGTGTTCTTCTTCTCTATTCTATTCTGTTCTCATTCAGATATCCTGTTACTAATTTTGCCTCCACACCCAGTTTGAATTAAAGCCTTACAGATTGAGTGGTTCTTCTGTGTATGTCGACTATGACGCTAAAAATATGTCTAAACTCTGTCTTGGAACTCTAAAGTTGTAAGTCCTGAAAATATAAAAGAAAACTATATTTTCCCCTCTTCTTCAAAGGTTATCTCATGCCAAAAGGCACAAAGAAGGTAAACAGTTGGTGCCTTTCTCACAAGCAGAAAAAAGACTCGTAATGTTTCACATGACTGACACATTTATATACACATGGTGATGTGAAAATAAAGTAGACTGGTATTGATTTTTTTTCTCTCTCTCTCTACTTACAGTAGATCCTGCTTGGATGTGTGCTCTTATTTTGCAATCATTGACCTTTATGAGATCTCATTTAAAGCAGGAAATTCTGCACTTTCCATTTAATATATAATATTGCACTAAATGAACATTTCTGCAGAGTTCATTATCTGTCTAATTTACATGGTAATAGCCTTATCTACGTTGCTATAACATGCTAAAGACTGTGTAGAAACCAAACTTACAAAATAAAACATATAGAATAGCATTTTCTCAAAATCGGAATCAAGTGCTTTGGGGGAAGGAGAAGTCTTGACATTGAGAAATACCATTCCAACGTTTTCTCAGAACTGCAAGTATGGTCTTGTGCTGACCCCATTCATTTCAGTGGAACTGAAACGTAGACTTACAAATGCAAAACAAGTTGTGAAACAAACTAGTTTTCTATAACATAAAAGCGAGAAAGGAATTTACATCTTTTCCATTAAATCCTTTTTTTTTCTTCTTAAGTTCGGTCACGAATACATGTTGACGGAATCTCCCCAATGCAGTAAAACGGAGGAATCAGTTCCATTAAGAGGATAATTTCATGCGTTTTCTCACTATAAACATGCATTTCACAGTGCAATTGTTAAGCTGTGAAGTAATATAAATCCATCACTTAATAAGGCAGGAGGCAAGGAAGACTGAATGTGAATGATTAAAACTAAAGCAGCACCGAAATGTGAGGGAGGGAAGAGAGAAAGATGGAAAAATGTCCCCAGACAGTGAAAGTTGAGATACCAGTTCCTTTCCAACATTTATACATGAAAGAAGTAAATAAAAATGAAATAATTTTATGGAAAGGATGCCAGAGAGTACACCAGTTGTAAATTGTTGAAGAGAGGGGCCAGGAAGGCAGTTCCATCTTACCTCCAGTGTCACCAGTTGGGAGCCCCCCCCCCTCCCCCCAAGCACCAACCACTGCTCTGAGATCAGAGTGAAGAGGGGCCAAGAAGGCCAGTTCCATCTTGTCTTCTGCACTGCGACCTGGCCACGGTGATCCAAGCAACGGTTGTTGCCGAGGCCGACAACCTTCAAGCCGCAGGCCGTTCCTCGAGTGAACGAGTCCCAACTTTTGCACGCACGCCTGTTCTCGGGTGGAAACCCGCACGTCCTCTCCTTTAGCCCCGCAGGATCCTGTCCAAAAGGTTCTTGCCACTTCCTGACCCTTTCCCCCAATTTTCCTGAATTTATATTTTTTCTTTTTTTCTCCTCCCGCCTCCTGGGCGCCTTAAGACTGCGAGGAGAGCTGTATCACAAAAAGAAGATGCGATAGCTCAAGCGGCAGAGCCAAGGCCGTTTGGGATGGGGGTCATGGGTTCGGGACCCCCAAGGGAGGAAAAGGAACTTACTTTTATTTTTTCCTTTTCTACCTTTGTTCCTATCTTTCCTCTTTTTCTCCATTTCTGGGACATCTCTGAGCTCAGAAGGAAAAGTTTTGAGAATTGAATTGGCTTTGGAGCAGGGGGCCTCATCTGTTTGTATTGGACTGACAGCTGGGAAGCGGAAATCATAAATATGGATTCACCTCTGTATCTGTGTGTCTATACAATGTTGCCCTCATGTCTCCCTTGTCTCCTTGTAACACTTCCCTTCCCCATCCCCTCTTTGTGAAATTAAGAAAAGGATTGCTTTGGAAATGTTTTACTGTATCTGCCGAGAGGAAATGTTGCTGGGCCCTGTCCCACACCTTTATGGACCACCATATTCATATTGCATGCGTTTCCTGGTGAAGATCTTGTTATGGTAAAGTCAAGCCCTTTGTCTTGACCCCACGCTTCACCGATCCTGAGGCGGTTTAACGGTCGGATTTCTAGTCTAACTAAACTAGCCTTTGGAGCCTGGACAATAAATATTTGTTCTTCACAGCGGGTGACACACCTGGCCTCGGAAACCAAGGTGTGCCTCAGAATAAGTGCCTTTGTCACCAGAGGGTCTGAGTGAATCACCTTCATCAGGCTTCTTCCCTTTTCTCCCTCATTCACATGTATGGATGAGACACATCAACCCAATGATTTCATCATTCCCAGGTGTTGCCCCAGGTCGTTACCTGGCCCGGACTCTTTTGTCTTCATTCATATGCCATCCTGACTGTAATCTCCGCCTAAGCTCTCCTTCCCGGACATTCCTTATATGGCCACGGACCCCGATTGGCTGAGCCAGCAAATGGGAGCAAGCATCGATAGGCCCTCTGGAGCTGGTCGACATCCCGCCCATCAGCTGGTCTCAACGTTCCAAAAAATCACCGACGGAGCCGGCCCGGAAGAGGGCGGGCGGGAAATTAAATTGTTTTGACAGTTCTGTAGCCTTTAAAAACCAATGTTTTAAATGTATATGCATGCGTTCTTTGCGGGAATCAGGGAATTGCGGTTCGCATCCTCTCAGCTGAGCAAAATAAACAATTTCGTGGCATCTACCTTGCAGTATTGGTGAGCATAATTGGATCTAAGGGAGGCGGGTAGGCTTCGGGGACCTAGACGCTCCGGGCTCGCCAGGTTAACTGAACCCTCGTGGTCTCTGTTCCGCAGTCGGTCTGCGGAACTTGCCCGGTTGTTCGACAACACGGTCATCTCGAGGCTCGATTACTGTAATGCGCTGTACATTGGCCTACCCTTGTCGGCGATCCGAAAACTTATGTTGGTGCAGAACGCAGCAGCGCGCCTGCTCTCAGGAGCTACAAGATCTGCCCATGTAACCCCACTCCTGCACAAACTGCACTGGCTTCCTATTGAATTCCGGGTCACCTTCAAGGTGTTAGTTTTAACTTTTAAGGCCTTATATGGTTTGGGGCCAGTGTACCTGAAGGAGCGGCTTACCCCATACGTGCCCAGAAGATCACTGCGTTCTGAGGGACTCAAATTACTAGAGGTGCCTGGTATCAAGACCTACAGGTTGTCGAGTACGCGGCAGAGGGCGTTCACAGTGGCTGCGCCTTGCGTCTGGAACTCGCTGCCCGAGGAGACGCGAGCCCTACGGGGCTTGATGGCATTTCACAAGTCCGTAAAGACTTGGCTGTTCAGACAGGCATTCGGTCCTGACTGATGCCGCTGTAATTTGCCATCCTGCCGCGTCTTGCCGCCTGCTTTACTGTCGATCTGCTGGGATTCTATTGTTGGGAGCGGGGTTTAATTGGTTTTATAATGCTGTTTTTATGTGTTTTACCTGTGTTTTATTTGGTTTAAATGCTGTAAACCGCTCTGGGCTCCGGTGAGAGCGGTCTACTAAATCAAATAAATAAATAAATAATATTTATTTATTTACTTTATTTATATTCCGCCCTTCTCACCCCGAAGGGGACTCAGGGTGGATTACAGGTGCATATACAAGCAGACAATCCCTGCCATTTATCACAGTACAGTACATACATTTTTGACATATTACACACATATAAACGAACAGAGGCAAATCTGGCCACCAGGGGGAGCTGATGCACTCCTCATCTCAGCGTTCCAGCGTCCCTCGCTGTTCCTTCCAGTGTGACTGGAATTCTTTTTTATGGCCTCATACATTTTTGCCTCCCACTTAATGTGATACCTTTATCTCCTACTTGACAGCTCCAACTGTCTTTAGGGTTGCAAAGGTCAACAGCAGGCTACACTTAAAGGCCGAGCACCCACCTCGACCCGGTCAGCCCTCAAACTCATGACCTACTGGTCAGAGAGATCTTATGCAGCTGACACTTAGCCAGCTGCGCCTCATTCCCAGTGTATGATACGATATAATATAATACATTGTATATACATATTATATTGATAATATTATAATGTAATGCTATATAATACTACTACTACTAATATGATATTATAATTATATATTACATGTAATATTACAAATAATATTACAGTATAATGTTATAGTACAATGTAATATATAATAATATTGTGCTATGGCAGTGTTTTTCAACCTTTTTTGAGCCGCGGCACATTTTTTACATTTACAAAATCCTAGGGCACACCACCAACCAAAATGACACAAAATTACACTCTAACACAGTAATACATATAGCTAATATGTTTTAAAATGTATTTATACACTCAGTGTGAAACCTGGGCCTGTTTCGATGAACACAACATATATATGACTTCCTCTCACATATTTATACATGGCTATCATGTCTTCTCTCAGCCTTCTCTTCTTCAGGCTAAACATGCCCAGCTCTTCAAGCTGCTCCTCATAGAGCTTGTTCTCCAGACCTTTGTGAAATTTCACCCTGAATGAAACTTGCTTCCAGTTAACTATGGATGTCATGAAGCTGTTATAAACAGTTCCTTGGGGAGGGGGGGGGAGGCAATTCTAGAAAAATCCAGTAAAACAGTAAAAAAAAGAATTCCAAGCGGAGAGGCTCAATTTGTTTTTTGGAAACCTGTGAGGGGGCTGCTAGGAGGGAGGGAAATGCCAATTTCCCATGGCACACCTGATGATCGCTCACGGCACACTAGGGAAACACTGTGCTATGGCAATAATATAATATATTGTATTTAAATTTTACTTGTAAGCTGGTCTGAGTCCCCTTCGGGGTGAGAAGGGCGGCATATAAATGTCATAAATAATAAATAAATAAATTTCTTTCCCCATCCTGGATATATAAACGTCACTTATTAGTTTCCAACTGACCCCTCAAACTCTGAGGATGCCTGCCATAGATGTGGTGAAACGTCAGAAGAGAATGCTTCTGGAACATGGCCATACAGCCTGCAAAACCCACATCAACCCATATGTGAAATGCTAGCTAATGTCTAGGGTTTCTATTTGGGAGTAGTTTGAATACTGGATTACAGAACTGGAAACCAGAATTTGATTGCCCACTCAGCCATGGATACCTGCTAGATCAGTGTTTTTCAACCTTTTTTGAGTTGCGGCACATTTTTTACATTTACAAAATCCTGGGGCACACCACCAACCAAAATGACACAAAATGACACTCTAACACAGTAATACATATGGTTAATATCTTTTTTAATGTATTTATACACTCAGTGTGAAACCTGGACCTGTTTCGATGAACACAACATAGATATCCTGGCAGGAATGGCAGAAAGACACAAACTTCCCACACAGCATAACCAAGAGAAAATGCTGTAAGAGTTTGGTGGGCATTGACCTTGGGTTTAAGTGTTGTAGTTCACCTATATCCAGAGAGCACTGTGGACTCAAACAATGTTGGATCAGGACCAAACTTGGCATGAATACTCAATATGCCTAAATGTGAACACAGATGGAGTTTGGGGAAAATAGACCTTGACATTTGGGAGTTACAGTTTCTGGGATTTATAGTTAACACACAATCAAAGAGCATCCTGAACTCTGGCAACAATGGAATTGAACCAAACTTGGCACATTGAACTCTCATTACCAACAGAAAGTACTGAAAGGGTTTGCTTGGGAATTGACCTTGAGTTTGGAAGTTGTAGTTCACTTACACCCAGAGAGCACTGTGGACACAAACAATGATATGTTATGTTGTTTCTTTTCTATCCAGAATCACAATGTTGGAAGGAGGCTCACCACTTTAAGGTCCCTAAAACAGGCATGAGAAAACTTCGGCCCTCTGGGTGCTTTGGACTCCAATTCCCACCATTCCTAACAGCCTGAGGCCATTTCCTGCTTAAGTGGTTGGGGGGGGGGGGAGGAAAAGGGCCTGAGGCTGCTAGGAATGGTGGGAGTTGGAGTCCAAAACACCTGGAAGGTCCAAGTTTGCCCATGCCAGCTTTCGACAGAGACCTCTTCCTCCCCCTTCACGCCCTTTCTTCCCCCTCCTGCCGAACACTTACTTTTTCTTCTACACTGCCGCTTCTGCCGCCATGTTGACCTGAGGGGGCAGCGTAAGCGTGTTCAGGAGGGGAGGGGGGAGCGAGGAAGACGTGACCCATGCGGGCGCTACTGTGCAGACTCGCCCCAGAGCAAGGCGAGGCAGAACGAGGCTGGGAAGAAGGGAGCCCGAGTGGAGAAGAAAAAGTGTTTGGCAGGAGGGGGAAGAAAGGGTATTTGTCGCCCCCTGGGGCCCTTGGAACCTGACCTCCCTGGATAAACCACACAGCAACTGAGGTTCACTGGGTTTTATTTGGAATAGGTAGGTATAGGAAAGAGTTTGGAGGCAATCCTTATAGTGCCTCCAATTAGCAGCAATCAGCAAGGTTTAGCAAGGAGAGTAAATAGTCCCGTAGCAACACAGGATTCTGCAGGAAGCAAACTGGAACAAAGCTGGGTTGATAATATGGCAGTCTCTAGTAATCCAATCTGGATCAAAAGCAGAAACAAGCCGGATGCAAAGGAAGTCTTTTAAAGGATCCCAGCCGAAGCAACCAAGGCTGGGTTGGTTTCGAGGCAAAGAGTTCTTAAAAGGCAAAGTCTTTCAGGATCAATCACAGGGTCTCGACGACGAACGGGAACAAGGCACGACGCAGGGTCAAGTCAGCCCGGGATAGGCTGATTGGCACAAGCTTGGCTAAGAGGCCCGATGTGTCCTCTTCTCCTTAGCGTCCTCTTTGCGACGTTGGTACGAGATACTTGCGATGGGGCATCTCTTGGCAATTATAGTATTCCCTGGCTTTGATGTAGATGCGTCGCACATCAAAGTTGCATGATCGATGGTTGCCTATATGTTATTGTTACCTCAGTCTCTCTGGAATTTGTAGCTCGTTAGTGGCTGCCATCTGGGCACAGGAGTCAAACTCTTGGCTCTTCCTGGAGCGCCTCGCTATCAGGGAGGCTAGATGATACGGCCTTGAGCTGCCTATGTTATGCATTCATCCCTGGCTTCTCACGGGAAAAGCCGGGAGGCCCAAGACAAGGTTTGGGAGTGAAGCAAGCTGGCTTGGATAGCATTCTGGTATCACCTTGGCTAAAGTGTTGTCCAGGCGAAAGTGGGGACTGAGGCTCTTGGCTAAAGTCTTGTTCAAGCAAAAGTGATGCCTGAGGCCCTTGAGGTGTGACAGTATTGGAGGTTCCGATTTCCCACGGCACAACTGATGATCACTCACGTCACACTGGTTGGGAAACACTGTGCTAGATGATCTTGGGTGAATCATACACTCTCAGCCGTAGAAAAACCCATAATTAGGACATCTTAGGATCCCCATAAATCATAAACAGTTTAAAGGAACATGATAACCTATGTTGGCTCTCCATACCACCACCTTAGGATCTCAGGCGCAGAAAACCTCCAGATCCACAAAAGCTGCACCCTCTACAAATGTCAACACCCTTTAGATCTGGTCCTTTCTTACGGCATTTCTCTTTCCTTTATACGTCTGATCTTAAAACCAAGTTGTGGGAGAGAACTTTGTAGAAACCAATGTTCATTTGGCAACACAGATGATGCTTTGAAATATAAGGTGAATAACTAGTGGAATTCCCATGCATTCGTTATTTCAAGGAGGGTTTTCTTCTTTAATGTTACATTTGGTTATCACTAAATAAGGGTCACTTTCTTGAAATAAGGAGCAGATGGTAAACCAGTTAGACAGGTACAGAAGACACTGCTCAAGAATGGTTCCTGTTAGGTTTCCCCTTACCTTTGTTGTTATCAAATAAGTCCGCTTTTAGATTATTTTAGCAAGTGTATTGATTCTGATCTTAAACAGTGCAACTAGTCGAAGAGGATTCTTCCCTTCCTAGCCCTTTTGCCACAGCAGCTATGCTATCAGTTAAACGTCTTACATAGCTATGCCTAGATTTAAATGTCTAGAGTTGCTGCCATGGTATTTACTGCAAAAGACCCTTGCCTTCAATCCTGACTTTCCCCATAAATCACTGTCCTGGTTTATCTGGCAGGGTGCTAGTTTGTTATCAGTCAGGATGCAGTGAAAAGTTGTATAAACATTTGCTTGAGACAGACTTGCATGGGGAATTAGGTGCATAAAAGAGGGTAAGGAAGGCCTCCCTTGTTTTGCCGCTGTTCTTGCCTCCGGCCCCCACATTAATTTATTTTCAATATGAACAAAGTCAGATGCCTGAAGAGAAATCTCATGAAGGAGATTTTTCCCATAGTGAAAAGGTCTTGAGTTCTTGTGAAGATATATGAGGGTTCTTCAAAAGTTTCCACACTTTTGGAAACAGTGAAGGCTGGAGTATTTCGTTATTCATTTATTTACGATATTTATAGCCCGCGACTCAAGGCGGGTTACAGATTGGTAAAATTCAATGTCAGGCATTCATAAAAGTGCCATTAAAAACAATCAACATTACAAAAGAATATATATATAAAAATTGTTAAAAGCATATAATCATTGGTGTCATCCTGTTAAAAACGTTATCCAGTAACATCGTCTGGCCATTCCATGTTCATCATTCATAGTTCTGTGTTATCTATTCCGCTGCATTCTCAAAAGCTTGTTCAAAGAGCCAGGTCTTTATTATTATTTTTTTGAAAAGTCAGGTGGGAGGGGCTGATCTAAAATCCCTGGGGAGGGAGTTCCATAGCCAGGGGCCACCACTGAGAAGGCACTGTCCTTTGTCTCTGCCAATTGCACTGGCAAGGCAGGCGGGATTGAGAGCAGGGCCTCCCCAGTCGATCTTAAGCTCCTAGATCAGGCGTGCTCACACATTTTCAGCATGCGAGCTACTTATAAAACAACCAAGTCAAAATGATCTACCTACCCACTACTCAGAGAGCCATAAAAGCAAAATATTTGGAAATTTATTTCAGTGAGAGCCATAGAATACATTTTAAGACTGAATTCAACTAAATGTGAGTATAATAAGCCCCTGAATTTATTCATAATAGTAATGATGATAATATTCATTCAGCCTCTCCTACTACTACTACTAATAATAATAGTAACAACAACAGCAATAGGTTCCTAGAGTAGAAGGAGACCTCCAAGGGCCATCCAGTCCAACCTCCTTCTGCCATGAGGGAAAAACACAATCAAAGCATTCCTCACAGATGGCCATTCAGCATCTGATAATAATAATAGGTTCCTAGAATAGGAGGAGACCTCCAAGGGTCATCCAGTCCAACCTCCTTCTGCACCTGGGCAGCGTCGGGAGCCTGTGGGGTGGGACTGAGCTTGCCTCCCGCCCTGCCTGTGATCTACCCAGATGCCCTTTGCGATCTACCAGTAGATCGCGATCTACCTAATGAGCACCCCTGTCCTAGATGGTTCATGGGAGGAAATACGTATGGACAGGTAAGCTGGGCCGGAATCGTTTAGGGCTTTATAGGCTAAAGCCAGCACTTTGAATTGTGCTTGGTAGCAAATTGGCAGCCAATGGAGCTGACTCAACAGAGGAGTAGTGTGTTCCCTGAGCGCCGCTCTTGTTAGTAACCTGGCTGCTGCCCGTTGGACCATTTGAAGCTTCCAAACAGTCTTCAAAGGCAACCCCACGTAGAGCGAATTGCAGTGATCTATTTGAGGTGTAACAAGAGCGTGTAACAAGTAGTAGTCATTGGTTGTGCCTGAGAGTGCCACGTGGCTAGTTTGCCTGGCAAGCCAGCTGACTTTGTAGTTTAGTATTAGAGTTGTAACACTGTGGTGAATATGGCTGTGAAACTCATACATAGCACCAAAGAGGAAGAGTGTTCTGTTACTTTTTTGTGGGCAGAAGGTGTGCTGGTCGCACAAATTAATCTCTATATGAGCACTTGGTATGGATAAAAAGTTATCTCCTGACTTCCGGGACTTTCAAGGGTTTATTCTCAAAATCTATCAGGAACGTGGAACAACTGTCACTAGTGCTCTGTATTTTGACATGCTTCAGAGAGAAATGAAACCTGCAATCCTCTCTAACAGAAGATGAAATCTGTCAAAGAAAATTGTGTTGTTGCACAACAATGCCTGCCCCCACACTGCAGCCTACACATTGCAAACCCTCAGACAACTGAAGTGGGAGGTTATAGATCACCCTGTTTATAATCAATGAGTAGTGCCATCTGATTTCCAGCTTTTTGGAATGCTCAAAGAATCTTCAATGAGAAGATTTTCATGTGATGATGATGTGAAAGCAGCGGTGCATCAGTACATGTTCAGTATGTGTTCAACTAAAAACATTTTTGGCTGATGGCATCCAAAAGTTGGTACACTCCTGGGAAAGGATGGTGACTACAGTCTTCCCTCACTTATTGTGGGGGTTATTTTCCAGAACCACCCGCGATAAGTGAAAAACCGCAAAATAGGGATGACCCCTCCCCTTTCCTCCTCACCCTCTTTACCGTCATCTTCCTCCTTCTTGTCGCCGCCTCGGCCTCTTGCCTCTTCTTGGCGGAGGTGTTGCGGGGCCCAAGCAGTGGCAAGAGGCCGCGGTGGTGACCATGAAGAGGAAGAGGGGGGTAAACGGGGGGGGGGAGGAAAAGCCGCCCCTTGCCCTTTTTACCTCCCTCCTCCTGGTCACCACCGGGGCCTCGCTGCCAAGTGGCAGAACCCTCGGCAGTGACCACGAGAAGGAAGGAGGAGGTAAACAGGACAAGGGGGGAGGAAGAGCCGCCCTCTCGCCCTGTTTACCTCCCTCTTCCTGGTCACCACCAGGGCCTCTTGCTGCCAAGTGGCCGCAAGAACCTCTGGCGGGTGGTGAACACAAAGAGGAAGAGAGAGGTAAACAGGGTGAAGAGGAAAGAAGAGCTGCCCCGTTGCTCTGTTTACCTCCCTCCTCCTGGTTGCCGCTGGGGCATACAGTGTTCCCTTGCTACTCTATATATATATATATATATATATATATATATATATATATATATATATACACACACACACACACACACACACACCATGAAACAGCGAGTCTGCAGTAAGCGAACCGCAAAGTAGTGAGGGAACACTGTATATAGAAAAGTGATGTAATTCTTTTTTGAAACACTTTATAAATAGTGAATTTTAAAAGTGCAGATATTTTTTAAAGACCTCTCATAAAATAAGGCTAGGTACTATTATAAGGTAGTCTTACTCTGATCATGTTTCACTATTGGCCTGGCAGGGCAAGAGTTGATGGAAACTGCAGTCCAACAACATCTAGAACAGGGGTGGGCAATTATTTTTTAATATATCAAGAAATATTCATATATTATTAGTATTAATATCATAATTATTATATTATTATATATATGCATTATAATATATTGAAATTATAATATAACATTATTATATTATATTTTTATTATATTATATTATTATAATATTTTTTTATAAAATAATAATAAAAAGCACTAACATTAAATTAAATTAAATTCAAGAAGACAAGATCCGAACCAAGATGAAGGCTGACATCCTCAAGAGAGGAAGGATCCCAAGATGGAATGGCCCAATGGACCCAGCCCAGAGGATGGCAAACCGCTGCCGCCATCCCATCGCGGGCTCTGTGGGGCCTGTGTCGGCAGACAGGCCGGAGGAGCGGCGGCTTTGGAGTGCCTCCCATTCCTGGAAGCGATCCGGGCCTGCAGGGGAAACACTTGGCGATCTGAGGCGGCTAATCGCCCTGGCGACCCAGAAGACGATCAAGTCTTCCGGATCGCCAGGGCAATCAGGCTGCGCAGGTCGCTGAGTGCTCCCGCTGCAGACCCGGATCGCCTCCAGGAATGGGAGGCACTCCAAAGCCGCCGCTCCTCCGGCCTGTCTGCCGACACAGGCCCTACAGAGCCTGCGATGGGATGGCGGCAGCGGCACCCTTCCTCTTAGCCCCGCCCCTGACGCCCTTCTTCTCAGGCCGGACAGAATCAGCTGTCCGCCGGCCGTAGGTTGCCCACCCCTGATCTAGAAGGTCACATCTTCCCTATCTATGATATATGAATGTGTTGCTAACTTGCTGTATATCAATCTCACCCTTGAACAGAGACAGGAGTGTAACTATGGAGGTACTACAAATAAAAATTCTCTCTTTGCCACAATGACATTATCCTTCAGTTTCCCAATTTCTAGTATAACAGTGATTTCTGCATAGTAATAATTACTATATAATAGTACTGTATTTTCTGGCATATAAGACAACTGGGTGTATCAGACAACCCCCAACTTTTCCAGTTAAAATATAGCGTTTGGGATATAATCTATATATAAAAAAATGTAACATCCGTTATTATAAGCATACTAGCTGTACCCAGCACGCGTTGCTGTGCCCTATTTAGGAGATGCGAGAAAGTCTGAGTATGTAAGGGTTGGAATTGTTGTTAGTGAATTGGGTGTTTTATGTTTGTGCCTCAGCTCTTTGCCTGCAGTCCTTCGGGTTTGACTTGTACCATGGCCAGGACGGATCAGTTTAGGGAGGGCTTGTCCTGTCAGGGGATCTCTATCTTCACAGGTGCGTCCAGTGTCTGTTGGGGGACTGTTAAAAATCCTTTCCGTATCCTTTTTAGCCACCTTTCTCAAGATCTTCATGTCTAGCTTACTTTCTGCTCCTCTCTTTTTCAAGATGTCCTGCTCTGTGTCTTTTGCACCCATTGGTCGATTTCCGATGAGGCTTTCCTCATGGACAGGCCATCTGAGGGAGCTCTTCCAGCGCTGGGCATCAGAAGGTACTTGGTGATGACCTCCATCCCTTGGAGCCAGCATATAGAGGGGCTGGAGCACCCTCCTTGGCAAACCCCATTGTTGCTGGATGGTCCTCTTATTAATGTGGAATTCCAAGCCACTGGAGATCTTTTGGGAAATGAAGAAGAGCTCCCCTTGAATGGTGTTGATCTCCATCATGGTCTTCTGATTTGAAAGTGTTGGAGGAGGCTGTGGCACTCATCTGACAGTTTGTTATGGGTCGGAATGTTCATGTTGGCTGGCCAGTGCAGCAGTTATGCAAATCCGCCCTTATTGGCAGCCAATCTTGTTGTCAGTATTTAGAGGCTGGGGGAGTCTTTGGGAGCCCCGGAGGATGCTGGGAAATGTTGTTTTTTTTTTACTCGTTGTTTTGGGGGCCTTTTAGGTTTTGGGGGGGGAAGTTTCTTTGCTACAAACGTACCTTGCTTGAGGCCTATTTCTGTTGGCAAGTTTTGTGTTTCTGCGTTGTAAGGTTTATCTGTTTGAGGTAGTCTTCACATGACGACTGTTCCTTTATATATATAGATAGGCAACAGAACCACACAAGGCAGAAACACAAAGCTAGCCCACATAGACTCAGAACCCTACTCGCTATGTTTGCAACTAAAAAAAACCTTTAAAAAACAAGCAACAGTCACAAAACACAAAAAACAAAAAGGACTACAACTCCCATAAACCACCGCGCATGGTCCAGCCGCGCGCCACAGCTCCCCCCTCCCAATTGAAATAACTTCCTTTCCAAATGACAGTTGGGCACTTGCCCACAACACAGAAAGAAGCAAGATGCCAGAGAAGAGGGACGCAGGCAGGCATCCATGCCGCTGCCAGTTCCACATGCCCCTCTCTGTGCCTCCGCTGCCTTCCCAGCTCAAAGGAACTCTGCCCATGCTCAGAGGGAAACAGGGACTGGGGAAGGGGGAAGTTCTCATGCTCTAATGCTGTTTCTACCCCCGCCTTCCTCCCTTCCCCAGCGGGCCATGGAGTCCCCTTCTCCTCCCTCCCTCCCTCCCTCCCTCCGCCACTGCCATGGTCCGGGCCCTCCTCGGCCCCTCCTCCTCCAGAAAGAGGGGGAAATAAAGACAGACAGAGAAAAATAAGGGAAGGAAAGAAGTAGGAGAGAAAGAAAGAAAAGAGGGAGCACAAGGAGGAGGGAAAGGAGAGAAAGAAGGAGGGAAGGAAAGACAGCCAGAAGGAAGGATGGAAGCAAAAAGTGAAGGAAGGAACGAAGGAGGTAGAGAAGGGAAAAAGAGAGAAAGAAGATAAATAAAAGAGGCAGGAAGAGCATACAGTAGAAAGGAAAGAAAAATGAAAGGCATCAAAGAGGTACAGAAGGAAGGAAGGCGAACAGACAAGAAGGAAGGAGGGAAGAAAGGAGGAAGGGGAAAAGGGCAGGAATGCAAGAGGGAAAGGGGGAGAAAGGTAAGACAGAACGAGGGAGGGAAAGAAGGAAAGAGGGAAGGAAGGAATATATACATATATATACACATCCACGCACGTATATATACACACACATATACATAAAGACATGCAGACATACACACATATACATACACAGAAATATACACATGCACACATACATACACACATCTGAACATATAAACATCAACACATATACATGCATATACATATACAAACACATACATAACTACACAAACATACATAATATACATATACACATATACACACAAACATAAGCACACACATATATACACATAGACACAAATATATATATATATACTGTATATATATATATATACATACACAGTATATATATATACACATACATACACACACAAAACACATCTATACAGACTGCGCTACAGAAAAGAGGAAAAGAAGGAAGAGGGAAGAACAGGAAATAAAAAGGGATAGAAGGAGGGAAACAGGGAGGGAAGAAAGGTAGGAAAGATAGAAGGAAGGAAAGAAGGAAAGGAATGCTATTTCATTCTCTACTTCCTTCTTTGCCTCTTTCCTAATTAAGATTGGGGAAAAGAAAGGAAGATTTATCTTTACCTGTACCCAGACACGCATTGCTGTGGCAACACCTTTCAACCTTTTCGTTCATTTGATTGTGCTTCTCTACAACGCCACAGCAACGCTGCCTGTCATAAAGGAGCGGGCTGGACTAGATGACCTTTGGGAGTCCCTTCCAACTGAGTCTAATACCACTACTTTCTCAGGACTTCACTTTGGAAACCACCACAGTCAGCCACAGCAAAGCCGGGTACAGTTAGTTGCTGTATAAGACTACTCTTCTTCCAATGCACAACAAATAAAAAATTTAAAAGCATCAGATTTGATTTCAGTATGGTAATTTTCCTATTACTGTTCCTCCTTCTCTGCCTCTCAGATCTTGCACATGCGCACCTGCACCGCTTCACTGCAGTCTTCAGGAGAGAGATCTGAGAGGCAGAGGATGTACGGTAATAGGATACAAGGGCGGGCCAGACAGGTAAAAGAGGTGTGTTTTTCTGGGCCCAGAGATACTCAATCTCTTTGTTCCATACCCCGGGCACCCTGGATGCCTGCAGCTTCACTTACACCTTCCTGGTGAAACACCCCTTCACCTCACCATTGGGACCACATTAAGTCCACAAATCTTCTACCGTACTTGTACAGCATCACCCTTCATACAGTCGCTGCATACAGCCGGGACGTGGCCATTGCCATTTTTGAGCTCCCCCCACCATATTCGGCAACCACAGATTCTCCAATCGGGATTGGAAGTTTCAGCACCTGCTCTATAAGATGACTCCTGGTGTATAAAATGACTCCTGATGTATAAGTCGACTACCGCATATAAGATGACTCCCACGTATAAGACGACACCTGACTTTTGAGATTTTATGTTGCACCGTAGACCTGGAGGCCCCTCAGTAAACCACTTGAACCCGGCAAGGTTTAAATGCTTTATTGAGAATAAATGGATAAAGGAAAGGGGCTAGGAATATAGTCTATTGATGCTTCTCAAGCAGCAGCAGATAGCAGCAAATTGTCCAAAAGGAGCAGGAAACAAGGCTATAGTCCTTTGGCAAACAGGAACAAAAGTATAGAGAGTCTTCTTGCCCCAACGGGCTAAATCCAGGAAAGGGTCTTGGCACAAGGCTTCGCAAACAGAGTCTTAGAAGCTAGAAGTCCCAAGGCCCAGGCAGTGTTCCGTGGAGACTTGGCTTGGAGAAGTGAACATTGACGAAGGATGGCATCCATCTCTGGGACCGAGCTTAAATAGGTCCCACAAGCTTTGAAGTTGCGACGTACTGGGTCGTCGAAACGAGTTCTCATAACAGTTCTACAGCTGGGCCTACTCAGGCCTTTCGCATGGGAATGGTATGCGATTCCATTTAGCAGCAGCACCTGGGCATTGGGAAGTGAATCCATCTCCGCTTATTGGCCCGAGGTGGAGCCGAGAGCCTCTTGTCCTTGAACAAGAATTGACCTGGGAGTCTCTTCCAAAGCTGCCTGGTAGAGGCTTGCTTTCTGGCCTGACAGGCCTGGCTGAAATAACATGGCTTCGGTCTGGCTTGACCAAGGAATCAGGTTGAGGACCATGCTGGGGTGTGACATTTTATTGGGTTAAATAAAAAGTAGTCTTATATTGATTGATTGATTGATTTTATTATTTATGAGTCGCCCTCCACGTCAGTGCTCCGGGCGACTTACACATAAAACACATAAAAGAGTTCAATAGTTAAAAGCTAAAAGAATAGGAAGATTAATTAAAATAGTTCCAGTAACTCAGGCCAAGTCTGGAGGGTGTCCTTAGCCGTAAGCCTTTCAGAAGAGCCAGGTCTTCAATGCGGTGAGGAACTGGGGCATGTCCCGGATGGCTCTCTGATCCGCCGGCATCAAGTTCCAAAGAACAGGGGCCGCGATGGAAAAGGCTCTCCGTCTCGTGGTGTCGAGGCGGGCCTCACTCACACCTGGGATGCGGAGAAGGTCCCTGTTTCCTGAACGCGGCGACCTTAAATGAGCTGGTTCGGACAAGCGGTCTTTTAAATAAGCTGGGCCGGCGTATACCGTATATGCCAGAAAATACGGTATATTACATTATATTAGGAAATTATTCCCTCTGCATTTGGTTTCTAGTGTAGATACTGTTAGGGAAAAGACTGTGAGTGTCACGAAAAGGCAGCAAATGTCTACTTATTGAATTACTATAGTTCTTATTGTATTTTTACTGCCAAAAATGGCATGGAGTACTTGTGAATTTCCTCTCTCGTGTGCCAAAATAACTTGGCTAACTTTGGATACTTCACACCTTGGTGTAAGAGTGCGAGGGATGCTATTTGCTGCCCTGCCTCAGTTAGCAAAAAATCTTGGGATGGCCCTGGATATGATAGAAGACTGATTCTCCTAATCAGTCTCAGTTTCAAGATTTTCCAATTAGCGGCAGATGTATTGTTGCTTTTTTCCCTCCAGACTGCAGAAGAAAGCCAGAGAGGAATGTTGTCATACACCCATCATTTCCTCAATACTGGAGAGAGACATTCCAGTGAAAGTTAAGCGCTTCTCAAAACCCCATTAATTTCTGTAGGGGGTTTAAGCATGTGCTCCAAACTCTCCAAACTAAATAAACAAACCTGGAAGCATATCGCCTTAACTCGATTGTGCTCTGAAACTTCAGAAGCATAAAATAAGTCCTTTGAGTGGCAGATCCACAAGAAAAAGGTCTGAGAAATCACAAAATTAAACTGTTAAGCCAAAAGAAAAATTCTTTTCCAGAGCGCTACCGTAAGTACAAAGTCACCCTGGGAGTTATTTGTTTACAGATAATCTACTTCAGTAGTTAAGGCTGTGTATCTTTTAATGGTCATACTGATTTGATGATAGCTGAGAAATTCACCCCATCTTGTGTAACATATCTGTTGCCTGTGGAAATTCCCTGTTAGGGAAATAATTAGATACTTTTTATACTGAGACGCACTTTTCCAGTCTATTTTCTTCTCTGAAATAAGACTGCGAACAGTTCTTTTGAAAAGGGAGCCTGCCTGCCCACCTTTCTTATTGGTGTTTAGGGCTACATTTCTTTACTCTGCATTTCAGACGGCTTGTAGAAGTAGGTATGACATCTTTAACTCTCCGTGCGGTTAGTTCAAAAGATTATACTGAGTACCTCAAGTCATTTCTGACTCATAGCAATACAATGCAAACATACCAGGGCGTTCTATTTGCAAAAGAAGTTCAGAAGGGCTTGCCATTGCCTTCTCTGATGCTGAGAGAGTGTGACTTGCATAAACTCACTCAATGCATTTCTATGACCAACTAGGGATTCAAACCTTGGTCTCACAGAGTTGCAGCACAACAAACTACCATACCCCACTGGTTCTGCATTATCACTATGATTAAGCCCTAAACGGTTCCGACCCAACTTATCTTGCTGAACACATCTCTTCCTATGAACCCACCAGGAACTTGAGATTGTCGGAGGAGGCCCTGCTCTCGATCCCGCCTGCCTCACAAACACGTTTGGTGGGGACGAGAGACAGGGCCTTCTCTGTGGTGGCCCCTCGGCTGTGGAACCCCTTGCCTAGGGATATTAGATCAGCCCCCTCCCTCCTAACCTTTTGAAAAGGAGTGAAAACTTGGCTCTTCAAGCAAGCATTTAGAAATTCAGCATAATCTAGACCAGTGTTTTTCAACCTGTTTTGAGCCGCGGCACATTTTTTACATTTACAAATCCTGGGGCACACCACCAACCAAAATGACACACAATGACACTCTAACACAGTAATACATATAGCTAATATGTTTTAAAATGTATTTATACACTCAGTGTGAAACCTGGGCCTGTTTCGATGAACACAACATATATATGACTTCCTCTCACATATTTATTCATGGCTATCATGTCTTCTCTCAGCCTTCTCTTCTTCAGGTTAAACATGCCCAGCTCTTCAAGCAGCTCCTCATAGAGCTTGTTCTCCAGACCTTTGTGAAATTTCACCCTGAGTGAAACTTGCTTCCAGTTAACTATGGATGTCATGAAGCTGTTCTAAACGATTCCTTGGGGGGGGAGGCAATTCTCAAAAAATCCAGTAAAATAGTAAAAAAATAAAAATAAAAACATTTCCAAGCGGAGAGGCTCAATTTGTTTCTTGGAAACCCGTGAGGGGGCTGCTAGGAGAGGGGAGAGTGCCAATTTCCTACGGCACACCTGATGATCGCTCACGGCACACTAGTGTGCCACGGCACACTGGTTGGGAAACACTGCTCTAGACAGTCATTTGATGACACAAACCACTGGATTTAAGGACTCTGAATTGGACCTGATTTGATATGAACTAGCCCCAAATCAGACTGAGCAGGGGCAAGCTATTTTCTAAAGCAATGGATTGGGGTTGAAACCACATCCATGAGAAACTCTAAGCTGTAATAATATGTCTTATGTACATGTTGAGTCTGAAACTTTTAAAGGTAGAATTGCTTTAGGAGAGGTAGTATTTGTTTTGCAAAGCCAGAATGACTTTGCCTTGGTAGATATGCCAGAGAAATGCAGTTCATGTACATTTAAACTCAGGTCTCCATAATGCCTCTTTTACAAAATACATTTTTGGCATTTATAGTGACAAAATGCATCATCTGTAGGCTGAATAAGGGATGTAAGAACAGAGCTAATGGAGTGTAGCAAAATAAAATATTGGCTATTAAAGAAGGATGGGAAGAGAAGGAAAAACTGTAAATGATATATGAATGGGATCCTGACACCAAGAGGGCAGGGATGAGTTTGGTCCTAAAGTACCTGGTACAAAAAAAGTACAAAAGGGCAGGAAAAGCATGCATTGAATAGGAATGCAGAGAGAGCCACATGTAGCCTAATCTAAGATATGATTTTTTATGGTCTAAAAAGTTTTGTTGCCCAATAAAGTTGAATTTACAAACCTATCACGAAACGGATGTCATGAGGAAGTCATAAAACTTCATGTTACAGTTGGGCGTTAGGATCAAAAGCACATGAAATGCATATTATAATCTAAGTCTGCAAGTTTTATTGTGATGAAATAGTTTGACCCATTCTTTACATTCTTTGCCTTCACATGATCGCTGTTGTTTTGTGTTGCTATTTCGTATATACATAAAGATGCCAACATTTGGTAGGAACGCTAAAATTAGCTGGGGCTTCGGGGATGTTTACTGCACTGTGTCTGCATAGGGTGACGTCCAAAATCATGGTGTTTTACAAATGTCTCCCCCCCCCCCTCCATGCCCCCTTCTGCTACATATTTTGAATCACTCATAATGTGGGCTTATAATACCCATAGGAGAAAGTTTAGGGTGAATGTCTGAATAACCTAAGAAAAATCTAATCATAATCTGTTGTGTGGGCGGTTGATTATTATTATTTTATGTTTATTCCAAACTCTTCAAATATAACGTCTGTTTACATGCATTTTTGCATTTTGCTCATACACTTCATTGCGATTGATTTTGCTCTCACCAAGTATATATTGCAATCTGGAGTTTGACCCTCTGATTGTAAAGAGCTCCAGAAAGATCTCTCGAAATTGAGTGAATGGGCAACAAAGTGGCAAATGCATTTTAATCTAAACAAGTGTAAAGTCATGCACATCGGGGCAAAGAACCCCAACTACACCTACAAATTGATGGGGACAAAGCTTTCCGAGACAAACCAGGAAAGGGATCTTGGGGTCTTGGTGGACAGCTCAATGAAGATGTCAACCCAGTGCGCAGCAGCAGTGAAAAAAGCAAATTCTATGCTAGGCATGATCAGAAAGGGAATCGAAAATAGGTCAGCAAATGTTGTATTACCTCTCTACAAATCGATGGTAAGGCCACATTTGGAGTACTGTGTACAATTCTGGTCTCCGCACCTTAAGAAGGATATAACGGAACTGGAAAAGGTACAGAAAAGGGCAACAAGAATGATCCAAGGGATGGAGCGGCTCCCTTATGAAACCAGGTTGCAACGCCTTGGTCTTTTCAGCCTCGAAAGACGGCGTTTAAGAGGTGACTAGAGGGCACTCCCTGAAGCTCCAAGGTAGGAAAATTAGGACTAATAAAGGGAAATATTTCTTCACCCAGAGGGTCATTGGGTTATGGAACTCACTTCCAGAAGAGGTTGTGACAGCCGTCAGCCTGAACAACTTCAAGGCAGGATTAGACAGATTCATGGATACCAAGTGTATCGGTAGTTACTGAAAAGGACATTCAAGTGCCACCTCGGAGTTGGTTGAGGTAGGCAGAATTTCCCTGGGTACTGGTTGTGGGGGGTCGGGAGCAGGTCAGGGTTTTGCCCCCCTTCTGCTCGAGATCCCCGTGTACAACTGGTGGGCCACTGTGTGATACAGAATGCTGGACTAGATGGGCTGAGGTCCGATTCAGCATGGCTCTTCTTATGTTCTTATGTTCTTAAATCAAATACCTCAGTGTTGTATTTATAATAAAGATTATGGCTATTCTGGTACTTTGTAGAACTTTTTTTTTTACAGTGGTGAAGAAATTGATGCCTTGGGTGTATCTACCCTAGCGTTTCTCGGCCTGGGGGACAGGACACTTGGTGGTCACCAAGGGATTTCAGAGGGGTCGCCATGGACCGGACCTGGGAATCTTACAGATTCTGACCGGCCCGGGGATATGGGCATCGGGGGGCAGGGCCATTTCTGCAAGAGGAAGGGCTGCCGCTGCTGCCATCCTATCACGGGCTGTTGGCAGATGGCCCGCCACTCCGGAGAACGATCGGAGGAGCGGAAGCCATCCCGGGAGGCGATCCGGTCCTGCAGCGGGAGCAGCCGGCGACCTGCGGCAGCTGATCGCCCTGGCGACCCAGAAGACTTAATCGTCTTCCGGGTCGCCAGGGCGATCAGCCGCCGCAGGTCACCAACTGCTCCCGCTGCAGGCCCGGATCGCCTCCCGGGATGGCAGGCACTCCAAAGCCGGGATGGCAGGCACTCCATGGCAGGGCAATCAGCCGATCGGGAACGCCTCTGACGGAACGGCTGGGGGCGAGAGCGGGCGGAGGCCTGCAGCCTCCGATCGTCTGCTGCTCTGCTCTGCTCTGCTCTGCTGCGGCGGCAGCTGGACCCGCTTTGTCATCCTCTGGGCTGGGTCCATTGGGCCATTCCATCTTGGGATCCTTCCTCTCTTGAGGATGTCAGCCTCCATCTTGGTTCGCACCTTGTCTTCTTGAATTTCATTTCATTTTATTTTAGTGGTTTTTATTATTATTTTATAATAATTTTATAATAATATAATAAATAATATAATATAATGTTATATTATATTATAATTTCAATATATTATAATGTCTATATATATATACTATAATATAATAATAATGATATTAATACCAACAATATATGAATATTTGTTGATATATTAATATGTTAATATTAATGATGTGTAATAAATAGTAAATATAGTAAGTAAATAAATAAATTATGTAGATTAGAATGTAGTTCAGCCTTTAGGTGCGGTCCTCCATAATATTTTTTGGCTCTCGTGTGGCCCCTTGGAAAAAATAATTGCCCATCCCTGCCATAGACCATCAGAAAACATATATTTCTGATGGTCTTAGGTACTCCTTTGGCAGAGAAGCTGAAGATCTCTCCACTTGTCCTTCTCTTCCTTTGTGAAATCAGACGGCAAATCCTCCCACCAAAAGCCCACCTCTGCTGTGATTGGCTGACTACTCAGCCAGCCTCTCAGCCAAGGGGAGAGCTGTTTCTGAGACTCCCAAGCAGGGAGGGGAGAGCAGGTGTGCTCGGAGCATGGCAGTGTGGTTTGTATGTGCACGCGAGAGAGAGCATGTGAGGCCGGAGGGAGGTTCGCACCAGTGAGTCCCTTCAAGGCATGGGGGTTCCATGTGGGAAGTTTGGCCCAATTCTATCATTGGTGGGACTCATTGCTCTTTGATTGTAGGTGAACTATAAATCCCAGCAACTACAACTCCCAAATGTCAAGGTCTATTTTCCCCAAACTTCACTAGTGTTCACATTTGGGCATATTGAGTATTTCCGCCAAGTTTGGTCCAGATCTATTGCTGTTTTGAGTTCACAGTGCTCTCTGGATGTGGGTGAACTACAACTCCAATACTCAAGGTCAATGCCCACCAAACCCTTCCAATATTTTTGTTGTTAGTCATGGGAGTTCTATGTGCCAACTTTGGTTCAATTCCATTGCTGGTGGAGTTCAGAATACTCTTTGATTTTAGGTGAACTATAAATCCCAGCAACTACAACTCACAAATGACAAAATCAATCCCTCCCCAACCCCAACTGTATTCAAATTTATGTCAAATTTGGTCCAGTGAATGAAAATACATCCTCCATATCAGATATTTACATTACGATTCATAACAGTAGCAAAATTACGTTATGAAGTAGCAACAAAAACAATTTTATGGTTGAGGGTAACCACAACATGGGGAACTGTATTAAGCGGTCATGGCGTTAGGAAGGTTGAGAAACACCGATCTACACTATAGAATTCATCCAGTTTGATAGCACTTGAACTGTCATGACTCAATGCTACAGTATTAAGGGATCTGTAGTTTGATGAGTCACCAGTACCTTTCAGCAGAGAATTAAAAAATACCTTGTAAAACTAATGCCAAACTGCATTTATGTGGTGTCAGGCTGCATTAATTTTGCAGTGTCAGGAGCCATGGTGGCAGAGTGGGTTAAACCCTTGTGCTAGCTGAACCGCTGCCCTTAAGGTCAGCAGTCTGAATCTGCAAGATGAGGTGAGCTCCTCTCTGTCAGCTCCAGCTTCCCATGCGGAGACATGAGAGAAACATCCCACAGGATGGCAAAACATCCAGGCATCCCCTGGGCAACGTCCTTGCATATGGCCAATTCTCTCATACCAGAAGTGATTTGCAGTTTCTCAAGTCGCTTCTGACACACACACACAAAATATGCAGTGTAGATGCACCTTTAAGTGCCTTCATCTGAGGTATCTTATCACCTTTCATTTATACAACAGGATTCAAGAATAATCTGATTTTGGAAACTAACCAGCGACATAACAGCGTCTGGTGGCTCTGATGCTTTGGGGAATGGGTCGATTCTTTCCTCTCCTCTCCTTCCTGCAAAGTTAATGGACTGCAAACTACTTTAGCACTTTGAACTCAGTTTGCACCCATGGAAGCAATGGGAAGCCAGGAGAAGGTGAGAGAAAAGGGGACATTTACTATCTCTGACAAACTGTGGTAGTTGGTAGAGTAAGCTTTCCAAGTGACACAGGGAGGCTGGGAAGAGGAATCACTTTCTGCTTTGCTTGCTGTGTTTGTTAAGTTCATAAGACAGTTGCCTAAAATGGACATGTCCCCTTCCTCTAAATCTGGATCCACTTCTAACTCATTTCTTCCAATAATTGTGAGAAATGAGGATATTGAACAGTTCCCAGATTCTTCTAACCACCACTTGCTTATAAGTTTTGGTTATTGCAGTTGCTAACAGGGCTATTCTAGGAAATGGGCAGCATAAATGTATATGTAAAGAATGTGCACAACTTTGTTAGATGCGACTATCAGCTATGCGCTTCGGTGCAGCGACACCTCCTTTCACTGCTATTTGTTGGACATGGTATTACATGGCAAGCAGAGAGACTAAAGCTCCCTTCCAAGTAAATATTTTAGTGATGGCAGAAAAAAGAACGGGCATGTGTTTGGCGATGAAAGACCCCCTGGTGGTGCAGCAGGTTAAACCACTGAGCAGCTGAACTTGCTGACCGAAAGATTGGTGGTTCAAATTCGGGGAGCAGAGTGTTAGGCCCAGCTTCTGCCAACCTAGATGTTCGAAAACATGCAAATATGAATATATCAATGGGTACTGCTTCTACAGGAAGGTAACATTGCTCCATGCAGTCCACATGACCTTTAAGGTGTCTATGGACAACGGCAGCTCGTCGGCTTAGAAATTGAGATGAGCACCACCCCCCAGAGTTGGACACGAGCAGGGGCGGTCTAAGGTAATTTTATATGGTAAGCGAACATTATTTTGGTGCCTCCCCAAACATTATTTTGGCACCCCCCCATGTAAAACAAATATACAATTATAATATCACAATACCATTAGTAGTATTATATTGTATCAATATATTATAGTACATACTCATACTATATTATATCATAATTATATTATATCATAATTATATTATACTACATTACAATATAATTATATTATAATATATTGACATTATAATATAATATAACATTCTATTATATTATTATTATGAAATAATAAAAATATTTATTTAAATAAAATTATCCTCTACTAAATATTTTCATTACTCCTATAAAACTCAAATAACCCAAAATAAAGTAAAATTAAATATTATATATTACTATTTGCCTGTGCAGTTGCGCCTGTCTCTCCTTGATGCTCCCGGCCGGCGCGCGAGGAGGTGGGCGGGTGTGGTAGGGTTCACACGTGATTAGGCCTGGCGAGGGAGTTCGCCTCAGCGCGCGGCGGCTACTTCCGGTGGCAGCTGTCAGGAGGCAATATGTTGCCAATACCCCTTTGGCTCCACTTCCCTCTCCCTTTGTCTCCGTCCCCTGCCTGCCCAATGGGGTCACCAAAGGGAGAGGAGAAGCACTCCCTGCCTGCCCGATAGGGAGTGCTTTGCTTACAGGCTTCTGCGCACAGGAGCTACTGAGCATGCGCAGAGGTTTTCGCGCATGCGCAGTTACTCCTGCACTCAACTTCAGCTCCGGAGCAACTGCGCCTGCGCGAAAACCTCCGCACATGCCCAGAAGCGGCATCGGAGCGCACAAGGCCAGGGCCCAAAAGCAGGCAGCCGTGTCGCTGCCTGAGGAACATCGTTAGGGCCAGGATGCTGTCTGGTGCCGACTCCCGGCGGGCGGGGGAATTCGCCCCTTCCCAGATGGCACCCCATGCGGCCGCTTCCTTGGCCTACCTGTAGGACCGCCCCTGGACACGAGTAAAACTTAATGTCAGGGAAAACCTGTACCTTTACTGAGGTGATGAAACTATTAGATATCCCAAATTACCGAAGTTTTGAAACTATGAAAAATCTCTACTTTTACCTGTAGAAAAATATTTCACATTGACCCTGTGAGATTGTTTGTTTCCCACACACATGTAGCCTGCTTTAATGTCACATTCATTGAAGACAAAATCCAGAGAATACACATGTCATTAGTATTAAAGCACAGGAGGAAATTACAAAAGAGTACAAAGTATTTATTGGAAAATACCTGCGAGGTTTTGTCCTGCTTTGATGTCTGGCAACACTTAATCTCTTCTACAATCCTATTAAAATATATCCCCACTGCCCAATAGCATTTTTGTCTGCATGTGATATTTCATTGTTCCTTGGCACAAGCCAATTGTCTGTAAAAGTTCCTTAAAAAAAAGACAGAGAAATGAGAAAAGATGGGTCAGAATGGAAAATTGTCATATCACATACTGATGCACTAATTGGCATGTAACTAAGTTTTGATTCTCGTTGATCAAGGAAGCATGGGTTTAAAAAACACTATCAAATGTCTGAGAGCAGATTTATTATCATGCCTGCTTTCCCTCCTAAAGGGATGATATCTTTCTTTTCTAACACCTTCTGCTTGTTCTGCTTTGGATACAAACATAACTGAATACAGCTGAGATCTTGTATATGGAGGTTCTTATGGACACAGGAAAAGAATCCAAAAACGATCCATGGACCATTATTTTGCTCTCTATAATACATATTCCTAAATGACACAGCTTGGTTAGACCCCTTCCAGTCCGGCTTCTGTTCCGGGCATGGGACAAAGACGGTTCTGGTCTCCATCTCGGATGAGCTGCGCTGCCAGCTGGATCAAGGCGGATTGGTGCTGCTTGTGTTATTGGACCTCACAGCAGCGTTTGATACAGTCGATTATGATCTATTGACCCACCGTCTTGCCCGGGCCGAGATTAGGGGGACAGCCCTTAAATGGGTGTCCTCCTTCCTTCGGAACTGGCTACAGCGAGTGAGGAGGAGCGAAGTTGTCTCCGGGGTTCCCCGCTTCATTGCGGGGTCCCTCAGGGGGCAATTCTCTCCCCTCTGTTATTTACCATCTATATGCGACCACTTGCCCAGCTGGTACATAGCTTTGGGCTTGGGTGCCACCAGTACGCTGATGACACTCAGCTCATTCTGAGGATGGAGGGCCAGCCCGGATCCGTACCCGATAATTTCCATCGCTGCCTTGAAGCCATTACTTGATGGCTGCGAGCCAGTAGGTTGAAAGTGAATCCGGCAAAGACAGAGATCCCGTGGCTTGGTCGTCCAGGCAGTGGAGATGTTCAGCTTCCAACCCTAGACGGCGTGACATTATGTCTGTCGTCATCCGTTAAGAGCCTTGGGGTGACCTTGGACCCTCTGTTGTCGATGGAGACTCACATCTCCACCGTCAGCAGAGCGGCATTTTTCCATCTTCTCCAGGCAAGGAAGCTGGCCCCCTACCTGTCCCGACACGACCTGGCCACAGTGGTCCAAGCTACGGTCATCTCGAGGCTAGACTACTGTAACACTCTTTACATTGGCCTTCCTTTGTCGGTGATCCGGAAACTCAAGCTGGTGCAAAACGCTGCAGCCCGACTCCTTACTGGGTGCGGTGAAGCTACGTTCAAATCAACCGGCTGGACAGGGTGGACCCTCTCTTAAAGATCCCACCACTTCTCTCTCCTTTTCTCTCTCTTCTCTTTCTTCTCTTCTCTTTCTCTTTGCATCTCTCTCTCCTATTCATTCTCATCTCTGTGCATCTCAAGTTTCATCACATCAAGCCTAAACCGATATTCTCCAGACATTTTACTTGACTCTGATTCTGAAATTTCAGAGTCTTCTCCTTCCTGCAGAACCTCAGGCTGCCCCTGCTTCCTCAAAGCCCTCGTTTGTCTCCTGGTGGTCATTTTGCCGAACTTTTACCTCAGAACTTTAAAACTAAACTATTAAAAGTTCCTACTACCACACGACTTTGGTCAGTAAACTGAGAAATTAAAACAAATTCCTCCTGGTAGCCTTGCTTTCGCACTGGATCAGTTTTTCTTACACGATCCACCGCTCTGCCGCCAATATGCGGTGAAGCTACGTTCAAATCAACCGGCTGGACAGGGTGGACCCTCTCTTAAAGATCCCACCGCTGCCGCCAATATGTGACCCTCCCACTTCTTGGCCGGCCTCAGACTGGACCAATCTTTCTATGTCCACACTGCTGACCTCCAATCCAGGAAACCTCGAAGTTACCTCAGCAACTTCACGTTTATTGGCAGGTACTGTCTCACCCCTTCACCATTTAACTGACTGGAGTTTTTAAAACTTCTCAGTGACCACTTGACCACGCTGCCACCATTTATCCGGCTGACCACTGACTTTGAGGCCACCAATAAAGAATCAGGAGGTGTTTTTCCTTTTAAGATGCAAACAATTTATTTTGACACAAATGGGTACAATCTTGGTTGGTTTCAAACTTCCTTAGGCACAACTTTTTCTGTTACATAACACAATGGGGACCTATTATAGGGTTTCCACTAAACCTCTATAAACCCCTGCAACTTTAACTAGGGTCTCTATGCCCTTTAACTGGACTGCTCACTAGCAGACCTTAAGACACACACTAACACTGGACCGTTCTCTTTCAGTCCTTAGGACACTCTCAACTAGAACATAACTCCTCCCCCTCTCATTTGGCAGTTGGCTTCCCGCTCTTTTCCAACTGTAGAATTCAAACCTGAACATTCTACTAGCCTCTAGCCCTGGTTGCCATGGCGACAGCTCTTCTAAGCTTCTGCCATGCCTCCCTTCTGTTTCACCCACAGAAACAAACCATAGAACATTCAAAACAACATACATTTTAACACATGTCACACAACATTTACACACAAATAATCAACATCATTACACTGGGGTCTCGGCAAGCTGTCACATCATGCTGATTCTGCGCGAGCTGCACTGGCTACCTGTAGAATGCCGGATTACCTTCAAAGTGTTAGTTCTGACTTTAAGGCCTTAAATGGTCTGGGGCCAGTGTATCTACGGGACCGCCTCATCCCATATTACCCCACCAGATCTCTATGCTCCGAAGAGCAGAACCTCCTGGTACTCCCTAGCCCTAAGCTATACTGCCTGACTGCAACTCGCCGACGGGCCTTTTTGATCATTGCTCCAGTGCTCTGGAATGCATTGCCCTCTGACGTCCGTGCTATCCAGAACCTCCTTTCGTTTCGGAAAGCCTGCAGGACTCTGCTGTTTCAGCAGGCTTTCGGAGTCTGATTAGTGGCAGTTTCCCTCTGTATAATGCCATCTTGCATCTGGTAACATTTGTGTGATCGCGACGCTCTCAATGTATTGCTCACTGTGACATTTTTAAATTATTTTCCTAATTGTGGTTTTAATTATTTTAGCTGTGTTCCAGTTGTTTTTCTTTGATTATGTGTAAGCCGCCCCGAGCCACTGGGAGTGGCGGAAGATAAATGCAAATAAATAAATAAATAATATCTTATCAGTTATGTTTCTATCCAGCATCAATTCAGCCATGCTGGCTGAGGGGTTCCAGCCCAGATTACTTGTCCAAACTTATCACCCTTTTTGATCCACCTTGGAGTTTTAAATCATATGGGGAGGCCCTGCTCTCTATCCCACCAGACTCACAAGTATGATTGGTGGGGATAAGAGACAGGGCCTACTCGGTGGTGCCCCCTGTCTGTGGAACACACTCTTCAGTGAAATCAGGTCAACCCCTTCTCTCCTCTCCTTTAGATAAAAGCTCAAATCATGACTGTGGGACCAGTCATTCCGGTAGCAGGCCTAGCAGTAATAATTGCAATGACTCATGAGAATTGACAAGAGACAGTCCTCAGAATGGGACTCTAGACACTGAGTTGGATTTGGACTGGGCTGTGGCGCAGCTGGTTGGGAGTCAGCTGCATGAAAATAACTACTGACTGAAAGGTCATGAGTTCGAATCCAACCTGGGTCAGAGTAAGCTCCCGACCATCTGTCTAGCTTGCAGCTCAAAAGACAGTTGCATCTGGCAAGTAGGAAATTTAGGTACCGCTTATGTGGGGAGGCTAATTTAACTAATTTATGACACTAAAAAACAATCTCCAGCAGTGTGCAAAAGAATGAGGAAGTACTCCATCAGTGTCACAAGTGGATGGTCCATAAACACCTCCAAGGCCATGTGGCCAGTATCAGTGCATAGAGCGCCATTACCTTCCCACCGGAGCGGCTCCCTCAGTGGCCGGAGTTAAAAGCATACCCTCATGAAGCTGGAAAGTTAAATAGACTTTAAGGGACAAATTGCAATGGTGATATTACTGTCGAGACTGGTTTTATTGTTCATTTTTTGTATGGTTTTAACTATGTATTGTTTTTTATGATGTGACGTTTTATTATGTGATTTTATTATTGTAATTTTGTAATAGCCTCTAATAGGGCTTAATTGTAATGCTGTCCTGAGTCCCCCTTCAGTGGTTGAGAAGTGACGGGATATAAATGCGATAAATAAATAAATAAATAAATAAATAGACTCTGTGTCTGTCTGTATATGTTGTGTGTCTTTGGAATTTAATGTTTGCCATGTATATGTGCATTGTGATCCACCCTGAATACCCTTACAACGGTGTTTCCCAACCAGTGTGCTGTGGGCGATCATCAGGTGTGCCGTGGGAAATTGGAACCTCCAATACCCTTTCTTACCCCTCCTGCCAAACACTTTTTCTTCTCCACTCGGGCTCCCTTCTTCCCAGCCTCACTCTGCTCGCTTTGCCTCGCTTTGCTCTGGGGCGAGTCTGCACAGTAGCGCCCGCAAGGGTCACGCCTTCCTCCCTCCCCTCCTGAACACGCTCACGCTATTTTCCACAAACTCCATCTGAGTTCACATTTAGGCATATTGAGTATTCATGCCAAGTTTGGTCCTGATCCAACATTGTTTCAGTCCACAGTCCTCTCTGGATATAGGTGAACTACTACTCTAAAACCCAAGGTCAATGCCCACCAAACTCTTATAGTATTTTCTCTTGGTTATGGGAGTTCTGTGTGGGAAGTTTGTGTCTTTCTGCCATTCCTGCCAGGATATCTATGTTGTGTTCATCAAAACAGGTCCAGGTTTTACACCGAGTGTATAAATACATTTAAAACATATTAACTATATGTATTACTGTGTTAGAGTGTCATTTAGTGTCATTTTGGTTGTTGGTGTGCCCCAGGATTTTGTAAATGTAAAAAATGTGCCGCGGCTCAGAAAAGGTTGAAAAACACTGCCTTACAAGGTGAGAAGTGTGGAATAGAAATACTGTAAATAAATAAATAATAAATAATTTTTATAATGTTTTCATAGATATTTTTATAATTTAATGCTTTAACTAATGTTTAACTTGTGGGTTATATTGCTTTTGTTTGTTTTGGTGTTGGCATCTAATGGCTGCCAGTTGAGAAGGATGGGATATAAATATTTGATATAAATAAAATAAATACATTTTGGGAGTTATCATAAACATAATGAACAACAACAAAAATCTCCACTGAGAAAAACTTTTCTCAGATTGAGAAAAAGTGACTAGCCAAGAATTCCCCATTGAATTTGATGTTTCAAGTGGTGCTTGGTGGGAAACAATTTCAATCTAAGTCTTCCAGATTGCAATCTGACACTCTGACGACATGACTCCTTCTTTTGCCGATGTGCGTTTACAATAAAATGTGCATCCCAGGATGTTTTGGGGAATGGTAATGACAAGAGTCTTCTCCTCTTTCCTCTTCTGGAGCAGCTGGTGAAGGATTGACAATGGTAATGCCAAAATCCGCTGCTTGCCACAATTATTTGAATTCCTTTTCTTTCTTGAAAAGGTAGACAAGAGGCATGGTGATACTGAATGTAAACTGGATCTTTTTTCCATTGCAACTGGTTAAGTCCAGCTGAGGCCCGTTTAATGAAAACTGGCAATACTCCATTGATTAAAAGTAAGTGTTTGCCCACTGTGGGGAAAAAAAGCGTATTTTCATTCGTCAAGTCATGAGAAGAAATCTGAAGAAACATGAAATTCAAGACTGTTCGTACAACAGGCAAAGATGAAATACTTTGGCCACATAATGAGAAGAGAGGAAAGCTTGGAGAATGTAATGATGCTGGGGAAAATGGAAGGAAAACCAAGGGCAAGATGGAGAGATGTTATCCTTGAAGTGACTGGCTTCACCTTGAAGGAGCTGGGGGGTGGCGATGGCTGACAGGGGAGCTCTGGCACGGGCCAGTCCATGAGGTCACAAAGAGTCGGAAGCAACTCAATTAGTAAACAACAAATAACAGCCAGATGGAGTGAATGGGCAAAAGCTGTTTTCATACTTCACCAGCCACAGAACCAACCCATACAACCAAGTTATAGACATTTGTTCTGTCCGTTTGAGAAAGTAGTCCTTAAAGTATCAGATACGTTAGTGCTCTGTAATGGACCCGCCGGTGATGCAGTGGGTTAAACCGCTGAGCTGCTAACCTTGTTGACCAAAGGGTCGCAGGTTCAAATCCGGGGAGCAGCGCGAGCTTCCTCTGTTAGCCCCAGCTTCTGCCAACCTAGCAGTTCAAAAACATGTGAATGTGAGTAGATCAATAGGTACCGCTCCAGTGGGAAGGTAATGGCGCTCCATGCAGTGATGCTGGTCACATGTCCTTGGAGGTGTCTACAGACAATGCCGGCTCTTCAGCTTATTTTTTTATTTTTTTTATTATTTGGACTTGTACGCCACCACTCCCTGAGGGCTCGGAGCGGCTTACAATCAGGTAAAACACACAGAGGTAAAAGCATACATATTAAACTAGCTTAAAAAAGATTTCTGGCCTAGCAATCAAAGGCTAGCCAGAAAAGATGAGTCTTGCAGGCCTTGCGGAAGGCCTGCATGGCCCGTACATCGCTAGGAAGAGTGTTCCATATTGACTGTGCCACTACAGAAAAGGCTCTGCGCCGGGTCGATGTAAGACGGATTGCTTTGAAGGTCAGTACTTCAAAGAGGTTCATTTGTTCAGAACGAAGTGACCTCTGGGGTTGGTAGGGAAAAAGACGGTCCCTCAAATACAGCAGCCCCAGACCATGCAAGGCCTTGAAAGTTAACACCATCACCTTGAAGGTGATCTGGTGCTTGACCGGAAGCCAATGGAGCTGCTGGAGGATGGGTGTTATGTGACATCTCACTGGAGCCCCAGTGAGAAGTCGTGCAGCGGCATTCTGGATGAACTTAAGTTTCCGGGTTACTGACAAGGGCAGGCCGATGTAATGGGCGTTACAGTAGTCCAGTCTTGAGATGACCATGGCTTGGAGCACCGTGGCAAGGTCGTCTCTGGATAGGTAGGGGGCCAGACGCCTAGCTTGCCGCAGATGGAAAAAGGCAGTTTTGCTGATGCTTAGAAAGGGAGATGAGCACCAACCCCCAGAGTCGGACATGGCTGGACTTAATGTCAGGGGAAAACCTTAACCTTAACCTTTAAAGGACCAAGCCAGGTAAAAGCATCAGGAAGTGTCCTGACTGTTTTCTTCATATCCATATAGCTAAAACTCAGTTGTTGGGCCTTGTATATTCTGCACAATCCTGATCCTCTAAAAGCTGGTTGCCTGCCTGCCTGCCTCCTGTTTCAACATGACAGCTCAAAGTGTGACAAGCAGACAGCCTGTTGGGAATTAGCATCTATACATATATTTCTTTTAAAACAATGATTTATAGTATTAACATATATAACTAGCAGGCTTTGGCAACATAAAAGCATATCAAATAACACAGCTGTCAGCTGCACTTTGACCAGGCAAAGCCAGCTGCTAACAGCTGACAGCTAGCTGCTCTGCAATATTGCTAGGATTTAACAGAAGACTCAGAGTTGCACTCAATGCGCTGCACCATTAAATGTTTTCCAACATATTTGAAAGGGTGCTTCCAGATTGGTGCCTGTCCTTTGTCTAAAAGCAGTCAATGCCAAGGAACTCAGAGTCTAGGAGAGTAGTGTGGTCACAAGAATCAGTCCAATATAGATCATATATGTGTAATCTAGTGGTTAGACCAGGATGAAAGTAGGTATACCAACGAGGCACAAATATTCTGAAGCCAACCACTGTAAACAATCTGTCACAGTGATCAGAGAGATGGAAATACAATGGTCAAATTAAAGCTGATAGTGGAGCCATGTATCCAAATGATACATGCACACAAGACCATACACCAGCTGCTGAGAGATTTATAGCTGTTTGACCTTCGCACTCCAGGTGGTTAATTGCTTGGAATTTCCAATTAAAGCTTTCGCACAAGGCGTTGTCTCTTTCTGAACACTTGTTTGCCTTGCCATTACAACAATGCAAATGGCAGTGGTATTTCCTAAGCATCCATCCGCTCTGCTGGGATATGTGGCTAGCTGGCTGGAGTTTACCTTGCAGTAGTCGGCATTGGCTGCTTCTGTCTGTAAATGTCCAGGCTTTGGAGCAGGTGGATCTGGAGCAGGTGGATCTTTCAAGTCTGAGGAATCTCTTAAACCTGTTTTCCAGGTTGAATTTTGAGAGCTCTGAAGCAGTGCAGCTGGTGGCTTCTAGGGCTATACAATATTGAACCTGTTAACATGTTAGAAGAACTATCCATGATGTTGAACCCAACATTCAAGGTGGATTCAGAACCTTGGACAGTTTTGAAAACTCAGATTTAAACCTAGCCTGGATTTACACTCCAGCTGGCATGGGAGGCAACAGCTGATACCGCTCCTAGCACTGGTTAAACACAGGAAATAGCTATGATTCTATTATGTATAGGACAAGCCATAGCGCATTATTATCAAAACATATTTTATGTAATTTAGTAATGCAATTGATAGTGGATTCAATTCAATAAATATATATCATATACAAACATCTAAAGTGCACAATACTTCACGTTTTGTAGGTCAATAGAGCCTACACTCTTGATGTTATCATTTCGTCGCATTGTGCTGATATATGTTCGCCTTATGCTGCTTATATGATATTGCTACAAACGCTCCTATAGGATTGTCTCTGAAGAACCTTTGGAACTCCCTGCGAAATGGTTTGAACTCCTAACAATATCGTCAAGGCATCCGCTTGGAACTTTTGCAATACGTGCATTTATAGGGCAATTGATGCAGCTTGGAGTATAGAGTCTGAAGAATTTTTCCAACAATCCACTCTAACTCTCACTGGATTACAAATATTACCTTTATTGAATGACAAAACCTTACATGGTTGGACATAAAAACTCAATTTGAATCATACCACTTCATTGAAAGATCTGGTTTTGTCCCGACATTCAATAATCCGGATTATAATTTGTTTGTGAACTAATCTTTGACCATCAGTCTACCTGGATCGCGGACACTGTTATTAAATCAGACTCTACCAAAACGTGAAGTATTATGCACTTTAGATGTAGTAAGGATTCACAGCTTTACTCATGTGTGTAGTACTGCTCCTAGCACTGTCTAGTCTCTGCTCCTCCACTGCAAAATTGTCATGGTTTCCCCCCAGGTTTGTGGATTTTCGGTATCCTGACCTGTATCCTGTACTCTTGGAATCCTGGAACCTTGAACCTCTGGACTGGCTTTTGACTACGGTATAGACTCTTGATCCCTGAACTTTGCTCATTGAACTCTTGGTGTTTAACCACTGGACTGGGCCTTTTGACTATGGTGTTATCTTGAACCTGCAACAGAGTTTTCTGTTGGTTTTTGCTTTATATTCTGAGGCTGAGTGCTATCTTTATGTTTTATATTTTGGACTGGGTGTTTGTAAGCCGTAATCTGTTTTGGTGTCCTGGATTTTGGTGGGGACCTCAATCCATTTTTTGGGAGCCTCTTGAATTCGGGAGGGGAGATATTTATTTTAACTCTGGGGTGCTGGAATATTCATTTTCTATTCGGCCTATTGTGTGTGTGTGTGTGTGTGTGGGGGGGGCTTCCCAGGATCTCCTTCTAGTCATTATAGGCATTTAAGCTGTTTTGACTCTAGAGGTATATGTGCTTTCTCTCCCAGGCCCGCCATACAGTCTTTCCAAGACATTTAAAGGAGGCTTCTTACCTTTTGTCTACTCTAGAGCAGAGGTGCTGCAGGCAGGCATGCATACTTTAAGGAGGCTTCTTAAAGCTGTTTCTGCTCTACTGCAGGCAGGTGCACGTGCTTTCTCTCCTGGGCCTGCACCATGTCATGCACTCTTTCTTTGGAAAGAGACTGCATGTGTGGTGTGCAGAAGCACCCAGGCCTCTAGAGTAAGAAGTAGTTGGCTGCAGGCACTGGCAGGTACAGGCGCTTTCTGGGCCTGCACTCCACATACAAACTCTCCTTCCAAGAGTTTGTATGTGTGTGTGGCGTTGCAGGAGTGCCTGTGCCCACACCTGCCAGTGTCTGCAGCTGACACCTCCTCTAGAGTAGAAACAGCAGGTAAGAAGCCTCCTAAAAGCGCACACCAGGAAGAGGAGCCTAGGTGGGAAGCCCCCACCTCCATAATGAGCTGATAAAAATGGATCTTTTGGCACCGGAAAGCAAAAACAGATATTTTCCCTCCCAATTTCGGGAGGCGACCAAAAACAGATCGGGGCCTCCACCAAAGCCAGGACACGAAATGGATCAGGATTTAGCCTGAATGCACAACCCTAATAAACGCTCAGTCCCAAAATCTTGTAGCATGAGGCAGAGGATGAGACAGCAATGAGTTCCCTGCCTATGTACAGAAGCCTACGGACCTGATAGATAAAAGAGACACAGGCCAGGCTCCATGACACAGTTCTTTCTTTCAGAACCGTACCACTATATCTGCTCTACCGCTCTGCCTAAATTGCTCTCATGCTAACTCAAATGTAGAATTGCAAGTTGATTTTTATACTAATTAAAGGAGTATAACACCGTAGTATATCAATAGTGGTCCTTTCTGCCCACTAGAATTTGGTTTCAGTACTCTCATGGGTACCAAAATCCATGGATACTCAAGTCTGATTATACACAATACTAGTACAGCAGGGAGGGTTGCTACGATACTCAAAGTAAACAACAGTAGGAACAATATACTGTATCAAAATGCAATGTAATCGAACAATCAATGTAAACAATCAGTGTAGTATCACAATGAAACCTCAAGAAGTGATATATATCCAGCCCACAATGGGCTCCTACCCGCATGGAGTTCAGAGACCAAATTTCAAAGACCAGATATCACCCCGTATAATCCATATAGTCCGTGGTGGGGTAAGTACCCGTTGGTCAGAGTCACAGTTCAAATAATCCAAATTAGGGGATAAAGTCAATGTCCATCCACAATGTTCAGGTAGGTCAATATTTATATGCGTGAGGTTTGTGTACATGGAGATCCGCAAATGGTCTTTTTTGTAATCCCAGATGACGGAGAAACAGAAGAACGCATGGGTGTGCAAACCCAACACACTAATAGGTGAACCCAATGGTTTTTTCTGGATTGGCCAAGGAGAAAGCCATTGCACAGGAATCCCCTCCCGTTTCGACCCTCACGGGGTCTTTTTCAAGGCCATCGATATACAGGTGTGTCTCCGTTATAGCTGGTGCATATTATGGCAGCATGCAGAATCTCCTTATCCACAGAAAAGAATTACTATCCATGAAATGAATAGGGCAAATGGGGATTCGTGTGCAATGGCTTCCTCATTGACCAATCTGGAAAAAAACATTGGGTTCACGTATTTGATGGACATTGACTTTATCCCCTAATTTGGATTATTTGAACTGTGACTCTGACCAACGGGTACTTACCCCACCACGGACTATATGGATTATACGGGGTGATATCTGGTCTTTGAAATTTGGTCTCTGAACTCCATGCGGGTAGGAGCCCATTGTGGGCTGGATATATATCACTTCTTGAGGTTTCGTTGTGATACTACACTGATTGTTTACATTGATTGTTCTATTACAGGGCTGTCCAACTTCTACCGGACCTGTGGCTGGAATTCCGGTTACTGATGACCTGGGGGGCCGAAGGGTCTGCCTCCGCCCCCGGCTCTGCCCCCTCCCCAGCTCCACCCCTGCCCCGCCCCCAGCTCTGCCCCCTCCCCGGCTCCGCCCCCTCCCCGCCTTGGAGGTGTCTGTGGACGACATCGGGGCTTTGACTTGGAGATAGAGATGAACACCAAAATCCCAGTCTCAAGTCCCAGTCTCTGCTTTGAACTGGATTATATTGCAGTGTGGACTCAGGGCCCTTCACACAGCCATATAACCCAGAATATCCAGGCAGGAAACCCCACAAAACCTGCTTTGAACTGGATTATATTGCAGTGTGGACTCAGGGCCCTTCCACACAGCCATATAACCCAGAATACCTGCTGTGAACTGGATTATCAGAGTCCACACTCATATAATCTGGTTTAAAGCAAATAACATGGGATTTTATTCAGATGTGTGGAAAGGAAGTCAAATAAGAAGCCAGGGCCCTTCCACACAGACCTATAACCCTGAATGATAAGGCATAATATTCATTCTGCCTCTGATAATAATAATAATAACAACAACAGGTTCCTGGAGTAGGAGACCTCCAAGGGCCATCCAGTCCAATCTCCTTCTGCTATAAGGGGAAAACACAATCAAAGCATTCCTCACAGATGACCATTCAGCCTCTGATGATGATGATGATGATAATAATTACAATGGGTTCCTAGAATAGGAGACCTCCAAGGGCCATCCAGTCCTACCTCCTTCTGCCATAAGGGGAAAACACAATCAAAGCATTCCTCAGCCATGTTGAATCAAACTTGGCAGACTAAACTCTCATGAGAGCAACAGAAAGTACTGAACCTTGAGTTTGGGAGTTGTAGTTCTCCTCCATCCAGAGAGCACTGTGGACTCAAATAATGATGGATCAGGACCAAACTTGGCACGAATCCTCAGAAGAGGAGGAAGCCGGAAAGGGAATGGATGAGCACCCCCCCCCGCATGCTCCGAACTCAGCCCCGCCCCTTTTTCACTCTGGCCACGCCCCTCTTGCTCAGTGCACTCTCTCTCTCCTTCCCTCTTTCGTTCAGGTGGTGGAAGGGGGAAGGAATGAAAGGGGGAAAGAGAGAGAGAAGGAGGGAGGGAGAGAGAGGGGGGAGGGAGGGAGGGAAGTAGTAGTAGGAGGAAGGGAGCCTGCTCCTCCTCCCTGTCCCATCCCACCCCCCCACCGCGAAAAAAAAATCAAAAAATATTTTTTAAAAACCTAAAAATATTTTTAAATCTTAAAAAGCAGATATCTTGCAGGAGAGTAGGGGCCATGGGGAAGGGGCTGGGGGCCGTATACGGCCTGTGGGCCGCCAGTTGGACAGCCCTGTTCTATTACATTGCATTTTGATACAGTATATTGTTCCTACTGTTGTTTACCTGGATTATACACAATGGCATAGAAAAATGGCATCTCTCTCTCATCTATCTATCTATCTATCTATATATGAGAGACAAAATCAAGGTTTGGATTTTTTTAAAAAAATTAAAGCCACGAATGGTTGAATCCTTGGATGCAGAATCTGTGGATATGGATGGCCGTTCCACATTAGTGATTGCAGCATAGCCATCTGGATAGGAAAATGACAATTCAAAACAGGTTGTTTTCAAATAATACGGTTTCCCTCCCTACAATTCCTCACATTCTCAATTTTAGTCTTAAGCTTCTTTTTAAAAACTAGGTTGTACCTTTTAAAACAGTATTGCAGGCAAATTGGTGACTAAGCAAAGGAAAAGTGTGGAGGAAGGAATTTTGCCTCCAGCAAGTCCTCTTTCCCTACCTTCCTTAATAATGCAGCTTGCCTGGCAGAAAGGAGTCCTCCAGCAGAGGCTAATGCCCTATTCATGTGTTGCATAATCCAGTTTAAGTAGAAACATTAGGAAGGAAATCTATTTGCCCACCTTCAGTGCTAATTCATGTGTTGACTGAGAGTCCCTTTGGGAATACTTGCTTTTCATACCTGCAGAGCAACCGCAGAGAGGTGGAGAGCATCTTGCATGCTTATTTAAACCAAATTAAGAGTCCTGGGGTTTATCTATATCAGTGTTTCCCAACCTTTTTTGAACCGCGGCACACTTTTAACATTAAAAAAACCCAGGGGCACACCACCAACCAACATGACACAAAGTGACACTCTAACACAGTAAAGAACGGCTGGGGGATGGTGGCCTGCTTGGAGCAGCTGCTGGGAGAGCTGAAGACAGGGGAGAGGGAGGAGCCATGCCGCACCATGCCCGCCCCCTCCCCCTGGCTTCAGCTCTCCCTCAGCTTCTCCAACCTTGAGGGGGCAATGCCAAGCTGATAATTGATGCTGGTTGGCATTGCCCCCTTATTGTACCCAAGGCTTGACTGGACCTTAGTAACCCACTCACAACACAGTCTCTGCGGTTAAATGCTTTATTTAGAACAGGGCTGTCCAACTTCTACCAGCCCAGGGGCCTGAATTCCAGTCACTGATGACCTGGGGGGCCAAAGGGTCTGCCCCCACCGCGGCCCCGGCTCCGCCCCACCCCTCCCCCGGCTCCAATTTACTTACAATTCATAAGAGGCATCCATACAATCAAATATAATCTTTTACTAAGGGGAAATGCAGAGTGGGAATTCATAAGGGGCATCCATACAATCAAATATAATCTTTTACTAAGGGGAAATGCAGGGAGGGAATACATAAGGGGCATCCATACACAATTACATAATAATAACATAAAGGTTAGCCTACCTTCCCAAACACGCAGGATCCAGGAGTAGCCAGACCACGAGCAGAGGCAACGACCGACTGAGGCAGCAGCCAAGAAGGTCCAAATCGCATCTGCGTGGGCCGCAGGGAAAAAGTAGCTGAGATTTCGGCAACAGGAGTATCGCGAGACTACGGAAGCCACACGGGATTTCGCTCTCAACGCAGGCATGATCTCACGTTGAGAGTGAAATCCCGTGTGGCTTCCGTAGTCTCGCGATACTTGCTCCGGAACCCAGAAGTGGGTAATTTTTTTAAAAAAAATTATTTAATTTTTTTATTAAAAAGCTTAGGGGGCTGCAGGGAAGGGGCTGGGGGGGGGCGTATATGGCCCCCGGGCCGCCAGTTGGACAGCCCTGATTTAGAATAAATGGTTAAGAAAAGGCAAAGAAGAAAGATTCAAACTTGAAGCAATAAAGTATCAAAGTTCAGTCTTTTGGAACTGCAATGTAAAGTCTCTAGAAGTTGCAAAGGACAAAGTCTCTTGATGCCACAAGGGTAATCCACAGGCCCGATAGCCTGACTTGGTAACAAGGTCCCCGCGGCTAGGAAGACCCCTCTGATCCCCTCAGTGGAGCTTGGCAAGGTTGATCAAAAGTTGGCACGAGATGGGGACTGTAGTCCAGCTTGAACCTTTATAGGTTTTGAGCTCCCTAGCTCTGCAATGCGCTGACTTCTCCTGGGCCTTCCCACGGGAACAGAAAGGGAGTCTTTCGCTTCCCTCCTATCTGCAGGCTTTTGGAATTTCACATTAGCAGGGACAGCTGTGGAAGAGGGAGGCTGGGAGCCGACTCAGCTCCAGGTGCTGTTATCTCTGTGAGCTGCACCTTTCCCTGACCCGCTGGGGCCCTGTTGAGGGAAACGGCTGAGACTGGCTTTTAGGCCTTTCGGCCTTCTTGTTAGGGACCTGGCGGCGGTTTGGTTCACCGGAACCAGGCTGAGGTGTGACACCCCTCAAGGCTGGAGAAGCTGTGGGAGAGTGGAAGCCAGGGTGGGGGCGGAGCCAGGCTGCACCATGCCCCGCCCCCTCCCCTGGCTTCAGGCTGCACCTTGGGGGCATGCCAAGCTGATAATTGATGCTGGTTGGCATTGCCCCCTCCTGGCTTCAGGGAGGGGGCAGAGCCAGGCTGCACCATGCCCCGCACCCTCCCCCTGGCTTCAGCTCTCCCTCAGCTTCTCCAGCCTTGGGGGGGCAATGCCAAGCTGATAATTGATGCTGGTTGGCATTGCCCCCTCAAGGCTGGAGAAGCTGTGGGAGAACAGAAGCCGGGGGGAGGGGGCGGAGCCAGGCCGCACCATGCCCCACCCCCTCCCCCGGCTTCCTCCTCCACGCAGCTTCAGCAAGTGAGGGGCAAGAGTCATGGTGGGAGTCATGGCGGATTGGAGGCTGGCTGGGGAAACGGCGAAGGAGGCAGCGCCCCGGCCCCTTCTTTTTCTTTGCCACTGCCCGGCCCTTCCTCCTCCTCCCCCAAGCAGCAGGAGTTTGGCAGGAGGGGGGAAGGAAGGGGGTGTAGCAACCCAGTTCCCTTTCGTGCCTGGGGGGCAGGGGGCAGCACCGGGGGTCCCACTTGCATTAGGGCCAGCTGCAGTTGATGAGGACATGGAGGAAGGGGCTGATGAGTTAGCTGGGCCTTCCTCTCCCACAGAAAGCCTGGCCTGGGATGATGAATGGCCTGACGGCTATGCTAGCTGGGAAGTTCAGACTGACCCTGAGAGTGATGATTCCGATAATTATGAGAAACCAGGTGGTTTCAGGTCGCAGGAGAGAATCAGGGAAACAGTGGAGGATGAGCCCATGGAAGCTGAAAGGGAGTTCAGCTCTCATGAAGATAGTGACCCAGGTGCTGGGAGGCAAGGACGGAGCTTTGATAGGAGACGGAGCATTGAGTCTAGCAGGAGGGATTGGCACCGCAGCCTAGAGCGCCAGAGAGGCGCGAGGTCCCGTAGCACAGATTGGCGCAGAAGCCTAGAGCGTCGGGGGGCCCGTCACGGGATTAAGTATAGGATCCGTGGGAACGGATCCTCAGTAGCTCGGCCACTTCTATTCTAAGAGGAGTGAAGCGAGTGGAGTTCCAGGGAGCCAAGTTGCCGGCTCGAGCCTTGCCAAGTAGTTTCTTGGAGTTGTTCATGAACTTTGCCTTGTTCTTTGCCACGGACCAAGTCCTTGATCCGCATAGTTTTGCGGTGCCTTGCCACGGTTGCCTTTGGATTTTACCTACGGACTCTTTGCCTATTTTGGATTGAACTTTTTGATACTTTTTATGGACAATTTACCTTTTCACCTGTTTTTATTATTCAATAAATAGTTAGCTGATTACCGTCTCTGTGTGTGTGATTAAGGGGCTGGGCCGAGACCCTGCATCGTGACAGGGGGGCAGAGAGCTTTTCTTGCGGCACAGCAGGAGGTCCGTCACGGCACACTACTGTGCCGCGTCACAGCGGTTGGGAAACACTGTTCTATATGATGATAATAATGATGATGATGGTGACGATGACTGCTATTCTTGTTGGTTTCCATTTCCCCCATCTTTTTCCCATTCTAGGACACAATGTATATTTAAACATATATAGTAGGCATGGTTTAGAACCCAAAAATAGCAAATCGAAAATCTAATTGGGGGGGGGGGATTTTTTTTATTAGTAATAGGAAAACTTACCAAAAAATTTCCAAAAATTTCTAAAATGTAACTTAATTACTAACGAAATTCGTTAGTAGTTCGTATGCCAGCGCATGCGCATTCCAGATGGTTTTGGCCTACAACTCCCAGAAATCCTAACAGCTGGTAAATTGGCTGGGATTTCTGGGAGTTGTAGGCCAAAACTTGAATAAATCACACTGAATTCTAGATGGGACTCTCCAAATAGGAAGGAGGGAGGGAAGGAGGGAGGAGGGAGGGAGGGGTATTCTATTCTTGGAAGCAGCAAAAGAAAAGGAGGAGGAGCCCCCTCGCTCCTCGCTGCCTCTCTCTCACCCTGATCCCGAGGAGCGAGGGCCCAAGTTTGCCCAGGCTGGTCATATACCTACATTCTATGCACATGCAATAATACAGCAGTAATAACAATGGGTATAAGAAGAGGTAAAATTCAAACCGAAGTATTCTGACTGGACCCTGCCTCATGCGGTGCAAACGGGCTCTTCTCTGTGAGCCCGGGAAATAGCCCGGGAAAGCCAGCGTTTTCTGCTTGGGTGCACACACATACATATTCTTTGGGGGATTTGCTGCAGAATCTTCTCTATGAGCCCGGATTCTGCAGCAAATCCCTCCCAAGAATATGTATGTGTGTGCTCCCAAGCAGCAAACTGGCTTTTCCCGGCTAATTTCCCGGCTAATAAGAGAAGAGCCCGCTTGCACCGCATGAGGAGAGACCAGTCAGAATACTTCGGGTTTGAATTTTACCTCTTGTTATTGTTATTACTGCTGTATTATTGCATGTGCATGGAATGTAGGTATGACCAGTTGGATTACTTATAATATTAGGCACTTACAGTAGCATTCATTCTATTATACATTAGGTTGGTTTCTCACCCCAATACTCTTTGATGCTTTAGATCCTGGCAGGGCAGGAGGGGCAGGGAAGCCTGGAAAAAATGTAAACAGAGAGGTTTACTCAGAAGTAAATCCACAAGGGAGGGTCCTTCATCCAAAATGCCCTCCTTGCAGATTTACTTGAGTAATCCTCTCTGTTTACATTTTTTCCAGGCTTCCTTCCAGCCGAAAGAAGGAGCGAGTTTAGGGCTTGCCTTGCCATAATACTTATTGGCAAGGGAGGCGGAGGGTGGTGAGAGAGAGAAGGAGGGTGCCCCCTTATGCCCCCCACGACCTAATAACACTTAAGAAAATCCTGGCCCCGAAGTTCGAAAAGGAAGTCCACATCCTGGTTGGCGTTCCAGGTGCGGAAATACTCGAAAGTAGCATTTCTTACGAATTTCTTACAAAACGAATCATTTTCATAACTTTTTTCTCATGCCTAATATATAGCTAAAAATACACTTTTATCCAGAAGCTTAAAAAAATATTTAAATTAGAATTAAAAGCTGATAAAAACATGGCCCCTGAAAGGGAAACAACAAATAAGCATTGGCCCTTTATCCCTGAACAATTAATCTTCAAAGGCCTGGCAAAACAGAAAGGTTTTCATCTACCAACCAAAGTACAAGAAAGAGTTCAGCAATCTAAACTTTCTATGCTAGATACTAGGGCTCTTTCTACACTGCCCATAGAATGTATTTTAAAGCCAACTTGGAGCTGTGGTGGCCAGAAAGTGCATGGCTGCAATGTACATTATAGTGCACATCTAAGGGTATACAATGATGTTTTTTAAAGTATCAGGAAAGTCCGGTTCAGTCAAAAAGATGTGCTACATCAGAGGCCTGTGTGCCCCAGATCCAGGGAGACATCAGCTCTGCAAAATCTAGAATGCATTGTGTTGTCGAAGGCTTTCATGGCCAGAATCAATGGGTTGCTGTAAGTTTTTCGGGCTGTATGGCCATGTTGCAGAAGCATTCTCTCCTGATGTTTCACCTGCATCAGAGGTTGTGAGGATGCCTGCCATAGATGCAGGCGAAACATCAGGAGAGAATGCTTCTGCAACATGGCCATACAGCCTGAAAAACTTACAGCAACCTAGAATGCATTGCCATTACATTTCTCTGGCTCTTGTATTGTCAATGCCAGTCTATGTTTTAATTGGTTTGGCCCTTTGTGTTATTATGTTTATTTAGTTTATCCTTGGTTAAGTTTGGTTTATAAGGTATATTTATTTATGTCACAATTGTTTTGGCATTGAATGTTTGCCATTGTTGTTATACTTCGGAAACCACCCTGAGTCTCTACGGGGAGAGAGGATGGGGTATAAGTAAACTATTATTATTATTATTATTTGATACATAACAAGATTAATACACAGCAACCAAGATCACTATGCTGGCTTTTGTATTTGATCACACATTGGACACTTCCCAAGTGTCCAGGGCAGGGGTGGGCAATTATTTTTTCCAAGGGGCCACACGAGAGCCAAAAAATATTATGGAGGGCCGCACCTAAAGGCTGAACTACATTCTAATCTACATTATTTATTTATTTATTTACTATATTTATTATATATTACACATAATTATTATTAGCATATTAATATGTCAAGAAATATTCATATATTATTAGTATTAATATAATTATTATATTATAGTATATATATAGACATTTTAATATATTGAAATTATAATATAATATAACGTTATATTATATTATTTATTATTATATTATATTATTATAATAACATTATTATAAAATAATAAAAACCACTAAAATAAAATAAAATGAAAATCAAGAAGACAAGGTGTGAACCAAGATGGAGGCTGACATCCTCAAGAGAGGAAGGATCCCAAGATGGAATGGCCCAATGGACCCAGCCCAGATTATGACAAAGCGGACCCAGCCACCGCAGCAGCAGAGCAGAATAGAGCAGAATAGCAGACGATTAGAGGCTGCAGGCCTCCGCCTGCTCTCACCCCCAGCCATTCCCCAGCGGATCGCCCTGTCATGGAGTGCCTGCCATTCCAGCTTTGGAGTGCCTGTCATTCCGGAAGGCGATCCGGGCCTGCAGCGGGAGCAATCGGCGACCTGAGGCGGCTGATCACTCCAAAGCCACCGCTCCTCTGATCATTCTTTGGAGCGGCAGGCTGTCTGCCGACGCAGGCCCCACAGCCCGCGATGAGATGACGGCAGCAGCACCCCTTCCTCTTGGCCCCGCCCCTGACGCCCTTAACCCCGGGCCGGTCAGAATCAGCCCATGGGCTGCATCCGGCCCACGGGCCGTAGGATGCCCAGGTCTGGTCTAGGGCTATGTGATGTTTATTATTATTATTATAAAATAATAATAAAACTTTATTTCTATCCCGCCACCGTCTCCCCGAAGGAACTCGGGACGGCTTACATGAGGCCAAGCCTGTCAAGTAGAAATACAAATACAACAGTGCATCAACAAAACAAGCAAGCAAAAAAACAATATAAAGCATATAACCAAACATAAAGCAATAACACAGGAGAGATTTAAAAACACTATGGCAAGGCCAAATGCAATACATTAACACTTTAAAAAAAAATATTATTCTGACCCAAAAACACAATATGTCATAGCAAATGAGATCTATATGCTGGATTTCCTATCAAAAAATCACAAGTCAAACACTTCCCAAGCGTCTAGGACTGTGTGATGTATTTCCGAATGATGCGCGCAGATCCAAGTAAGGTGGTCTTTTGCAATTGAGAGATCGTGTTATACATTATTATACATTATTATTATTATTATTTTGTGTGTGTATGTGTATCTCCACGTTTGTACATCAACAGGTAGATAGGAAAGTGGAAATTCTAATTTTATTTATTTATTCAAATTTATCCGTCGCCACTCCCATTCGGCTCGGGGCGACTCACAAACAATAAAAACAACAATAACAACAACATTTACAACTACATTAAAATCATAATCACGTATTTATAAAATATATAATTCAACTTCTCCACTTCTTGCCTCAAGACTGCTTGTATGCATCGTACTTAGGGCATTTGGACTCAGCCCTTAATTTGGAAAGTGATTTGTGGTTTGACAAGTAAAGACAGGAAATAAACATTAAGACACATACTTACTTTTACAGAAGGCGAGTTTGATTTTGCATGTTGGGAAGCTAGCAACTAGTTTGGAAATGAGGAAAAATATGTCTTTTTAAAAAATCACATTCATATAACAGCTTAAGGATAAATGGTACTGAGGGGGTTGTGTTTGGGGAATAAAAGATTGCCTTTTTTCTGTCCAAGTGGAGACTTAACTACGTGCCATGATGCCAATTCTAAGCATGCTTGAGCTTGCCAAATTTCAGAAACTTAGAAGTCTTGGGTCTGGTTAGTGTTCGGATGGAGATCACTAAGATGTATCTTGGATCTCCAGGAAATCCTAGGAAGGAATCGTGTCTGAAACCCTGGAGAGTGGCTGCCAGTCAAAAGTTGGAGGTTCCCAATCTCTCTCTGTATTCCTTCCTTCCACACACTTAGACTTGGTGTTTTCAATTTGAGTAACTGTGTAACTCTGGTTGTTGTTTAATGTATCAAGCTAAACAACTCTACTAGGAACTTAGCCAGGTTTTGTCACATTTGGACAATTCTACTCAGCGTGAATTATACAGAGTTAAATAGTCCAAGTTTGTAGGTGAATATCCAGGTTCACTATGTAGGTCTAGGACAGTGTTTCTCAACCTTCCTAATGCTGCGACCCCTTAATACAGTTCCTCATGTTGTGGAGACCCCGAACCATAACATTATTTTCATTGCTACTTCATAACTGTATTGGGGGGGGGTGTTGATTTTGTCAATTGGAAATTGTAGTTGCTGGGATTTATAGTTCACCTACAATCAAAGAGCATTCTGAACTCACCAACAATTGAATTGAACCAAACTTGGTACGCAAAACTCCCATGACCAACAGCAAAAACTGGAAGGGTTTGGTGGGCATTGACCTTGAGTTTGGGAGTTGTAGTTCACCTACATCCAGAGAGCACTATAGACTCAATAATGATGGATCTGGGCCACACTTGATACGAATCCTCAATATACCCAAATGTGAACACTGGTGGAGTTTGGGGGAAATAGATCTTGACATTTGGGAGTTGTAGTTACTGGGATTTATAGTTTAACTACAATCAAAGAGCCCCTTGCACCCCACTAATGATAGAATGGGGGTCAAACTTCCTACACAGAACCCTCATGCCTTGAAGGGACTAGCTGGCATGAGCCTCCATCCCACATCACACACTCTCCCTTACCCACACATGCTGCCATGCGCCGAGCATGCCTGCTCTCCCCTCCCCACTTGAAGTCTCAGAAACAGCCCTCCCCTTGGCAAGGAGGCCTGTCAATCACAGCAGAGGAGAGCTTTAGATGGAAAAATTCGCAGTCTGTTTCTAAAAAGACAGCGGGGCGGGAGAGATCTTCAACCTTCTCTGCCAAAAGGCTTCCTGAGACCATCAGAAATATATGTTTTCTGATGGTCTTTGGCGACCCCTCTGAAACCCTCTCGTGACCCCCCTGGGGGTCCCGACCCCCAGGTTGAGAAACACTGGTCTAGGAGCTTTTAGGGCTGCGCTCATTGGGAACGAGAATTTCCTTGCCCTATCAGAAAAGTGGGGGCCGCAGTGGCACAGCGGGTTAAACCACTAAGCTGCACTACTTGCTGACCGGAAGTCAATGGGATGGGCGAGCTCCCATTGTTAGCCCCAGCTTCTTGCAATCTAGCAGTTCGAAAACATGCAAACGTGAATAGATCAATAGGTACTGCTTTGGCAGGAAGGTAACAGCATTCCATGCAGTCATGGCAGCCACATGACCTAGGAGCTGTCTATGGACAATTTCGGTTCTTTGGCTTGGAAATGGAGATGAGCACCACTCCCAAAAGTAGGACTTGACTAGACTAATGACCTCATCACACTATAGAATGAATCCATTTTAAATCCATTTCTAACTCCTGCAGAATTCTGGGGTGTGTAGTTTAGAGAGGAGCCTTTAACAGCTTCACTTAACTACAAACCCCAGAATTCTGCAGAAGGGAGAAACTGGATTTAAAGTGGATTCATTCCTTAGTGCAGGGGTGCCCACACTTTTTCACCATGCGAGCTACTTATAATAAAACTAAGTCAGAAAGATCTACCTACCTGCTCAAGGCTGGAGAGGGGAGGGGTGGGGGCGGGGTTTGGCATAGCCTGGCTCCACCCCCTCTGGCTTCCGCTCTACCAGCAGCTTCTCCAGGCTTGAGGATGGCAGTGCCAAGCCAGCCTTGTGCTAGCTATGCCACCACTTGCTTGGCATTGCCATACTCAAGCCCGGAGAAGCTGCTGGGAGTGCCCAAGCTGGGGGAGGGGGCGGGGCTTAGTGCCGCCAAGCCCCCCCCCTCCCCTCTGGCTTTGGAGCTCCCAGCAGTTTCTCCAGGCTTGAGGATGACAATGCCAAGCCAGCCTTGTGCTAGCTATGCCACCACTGGCTTGGCATTGCCATACTCAAGCCTGGAGAAGCTGCTGGGAGTGTTGAAGCCGGGGAGGGGGCGGGGCTTGGTGCACCTCATCTGGTTGGGATCGACCTCCTTCGGTCCCGGGATCGACTGGTCGATCACGGTCGACTTCCTGGGCAGCCCTGCCTTAGTGTGATGAAGTAGTTAATGTCAAGAAAAACCTTATCAGAGAAATAGTTTGTTTTGTCAGTTGTAAAAAATGGTGCCAGGATATGACTCCAAAAAGAAAGTCAAGAATTTGCTGAGTGCATCTTTGGCTGAGATAATTTTGTCAACTTCTTTTGTAGTTACTGAATGACAGCATATTTGCAGCAAGCTTAGACATGAGTCTGAGAGTTTTTGGGATTGGAAATTAAGTTATAGTTGCTCCTATAGCATTATTTATCTCTCTGTTCTCCATTTTCTTCACTTGTAGTTTGATGCATATCTCTATCATAATTTAAATGTATCGCTGGAAGTCAGTACAAAATAAGAAAAGGTGTGAATATGAGGAATAACAAACCTTAGAAAGCAAAGAAACCATCCAAAAACTGTATCTAGAAAGATTAATATCTAGAAAGATTCAAAATTACAGGAAGAAAATAAGGATCCAGAGAGAGAACGAGGGAGAGAGAGAAACTAAAATTGCTAAAGATTTTCTGCCATGATCTAATACAGTGTTTCCCAACCAGTGTGCCGTGGCACACTAGTGTGCCGTGAGCGATCACCAGGTGTGCTGTGGGAAATTGACACTCCCCCCTCCTAGCAGCCCCCTCACAGGTTTCCAAGAAACAAATTGAGCCTCTCCGCTTGGAAATTTTTTTACTATTTTACTGGATTTTCAAGAGTCCCCCCAAACTGTTTATAACAGCTTCATGACATCCATAGTTAACTGGAAGCAAGTTTCATTCAGGGTGAAATTTCACAAAGGTCTGGAGAACAATCTCTATGAGGAGCGGCTTGAAGAGCTGGGCATGTTTAGCCTGAAGAAGAGAAGCCTAAACATGTATAAATATGTGAGAAGAAGTCATTGTTCATTGAAACAGGCCCAGGTTTCACACTGAGTGTATAAATACATTTAAAAACATATTAACTCTATGTATTACTGTGTTAGAGTGTACTTTTGTGTCATTTTGGTTGGTGGTGTGCCCCAGGATTTTGTAAATGTAAAAAACGTGCCGCGGCTCAAAAAAGGTTGAAAAAAACTGATCTAATATAAAGAAAGTAATTAATCAAAAAAGTAGAAATAATGAAACTTGCAAAAATGAAAAAGATGTTAATGAATTAACATATAACAACAATTGGTGGGGTGTTTTTTTTGGAAAAGTAAATTTTTTGGAAGAGCAATAATCATTACTTACAGTACATTGATTTAAATATATCTTTGTACTGAGACACTGCAAATTCTGAAATGAAAATTAATCAAAGTGGAAGCTAGAGATAGTGTTTAGCAGCATATATTAGGTCAGAGAGATAAGAGATGCACTGTTCGCAGAGAAATAAACTGTTGGATGATGGATTACATGCAATTGTCAGTAAAATAATAGCTCAGAAGAAGAACTTAATGAGTAGGATGAAAAAAGAGACTTTGAACTTTTGAAGAAATGTCAGGAACTGCTAGAGCAGGCAAAGGTACAGAGATGATATCAAAGGATTGGAAGGATTTAGAAAGCGAGGAACAATAAAGAAAGCTGGAGTTGGATAAAATTGATTTAAAATTACAGGAGGTACATAATGAAGTGCGTAAACATAGCTTGAAATTAAAGGTTTTCCCAGAGAAAATAGAAATGGAGGTTTGCGTGAATTTCCTTGTACTAATTTCGAGAGATATTTAGAACCAGACTATTTTTGAACTTTGAGAACAGACTGTGTTCAATACAGAAAAATAAATGACTTACAGCTAGGACTATTAAAGAAATGCAACTGAATGCAAAGGAATTAGATAAACTTCAGAATTCATAAATTCTTTCTGTCTTTTTTACTTTTTGAATTTTCTTTAATGTCTTTGCAATATAGAATGGGTTTCTTAATTTAATTTTTCTCTGTGAACTGAAATGAACCAAACAAAATGAGGGGGGGAAATCCAATAAAATTAAATCGGCAGAAGACAGGCTTGCATTTTACTTTGGAAACACACATTAAAGAAATGGCAAAAAATATTTCAGTCACTTTAATTTGGGAACAGACATAGCTTCTAGTTATGCATTTAAAAAAACCCAAGGGATAGAAATTATTCGAAAGATGTATTTGCTTGCTATGCATGATATCGTTGCAGATGGAACGGGCAAATATATTATGGGAAATGTTTGTATGAATGGGCACAATTATATTTTTTTGCTTGTGTTTATTTGTCAGTCTTTCTAAAAACATAGTTCTGTAGAACTTTATTAGAAAAGATTAGTTTAAAAACGAGGAGTGAGCTATATTTTGGAGATGATTCTAATGGATGTGTTTTTGTTGAATTATAACAAGAGACAATATTCTTTAGAGCCCTTAGGCCCACTTTTGACTCTCCTAGAACCATGGATGGCCTTAAGAGTATTGGGTACTGTTCCATTGTATGGACAGACTCCAAAAGGGGTCCTAGACAGATAAGGCTACTCCATTCTATGTGGAGAGTTGAAGGGGGAAAGCTATTTTCTCAATTCTTGCTAGCTATTCCTCCACCTCCTCATTTCCCATTTTATAAATGAGAGTTGTTTCCATGATGGCGACACGTGTGGAGGGAATAACAGGAAAACAGGAGGAAATGGTTTAACTCCTTTGTAACGATCTGACTTACAAACAATTGTGTAAGGGAGCTGAATTCAAAGTTGTGTCTTAAGTGTGGAGAGAATGTGAAGATTTGAACTCAGGCCTGTGACAGGGTAGAATATACTGCCACAGCCACCACAATATGTCAAGATTACTCTAATTTTTACTTGCTGCCACCATTAATTTACTGTGTTTGGCTACCCACTAAGAAAGAGGTGTTTCAAGGCTTGTGGGAGAAAGGATCACCAGAATAGATGTTTTCAAAGAACTAACAAGTTTATTTAAACAGTGTTTCGCTTGGAGGTTTCAAGAGTTCAAGAGCTTGGGTGGTTACAATCTACTCAGAGGTACTTTCTTAAGGTTACAAGATGCTAACTTATGGAGATACAGTCTAACACAAAGCTACTGTACTCCTAAACTAATAACTCAACAGTTTACACACTCTATGCTGGTCATTAAAAGCCACTGCTTCTCTAGCAGTCTAGACACCTCCACCCTTTTCCAGAGTAGAGTCAGGGTTAGAATAAACCTAGAGTCTTTTGAACCACACTGAAAGCTGGCTAAACAGACTCCCCAATTCTCTCACAACTTTCTGCGTTTGCAGTTATCCACCAACTGAAAATATTTGAATCCGAGGATTCTAAAGCCATCTGCAGGCTCCGCCCCCAGTTTCCATGGTAACGCAGGTTCTTGGAAGCTCTGCCAGATAATTTTACTGTTAACCCTTTAGGATTAGCGAAGTTCCATCCTTACAAAATGCTTACATATACATAAATATCAATTACATTTACAACCTGTAACAAATAAACATGAGTTCACCACATTCTTCAACTCCATTCCCCCCATAAAATGGAGTATCCTTCTCTCTCTAGCATCCCCGTGTGGCCTCCGTCCAGATAATGGAACAGTATTGTCTTAGGAACTATCTACACTGGCAAAGTGCCTGGACATCCAGATGATGTCCAAGAACCTCCAATCATCAACTGGTTAACCTGGTTCTATCCCATGTTAGTAAAAGTGGGTTTAAGTCCTCTTCCCTCTGAGCTGCACAGATGTCATTTCTGACATTGACAAAGGTGCCCAATGATGGTTATGAACTCTTTGGAACTTTGTGGACAGTGCTGTGCTAACAAACAATAACAAAGGTAAATGGCATACCCTTTGTGTCATGGATCATAACGAAAGTTGGATGCTGTGAACAGCATAGGCCAATGCCACTACCCCCTTTCCCCATGCACCATGTTACAAGTAAAAAAAAAGGAAGCCATTTATCATTGTTATTGTCTGTTGCCTCAGCAACATCCACAGATAGCTCCTGGCCATTGCTGAGCACCTTTGCCAAAGTAACAAAAAACATTCATGCAAGTCGGTGAGGGGAGCGTGAAAATAGGTGGTGATCCCACTCCCCCTTCCAAGTTACACAGGTGCCTTTACACCCGTTGATGATCAGGAAGTCTTCAGAGCTCAGTGGATACCACTGTGGTAACAAACAAAAACAAAGCTAAGGGCTACTCTTGTGCAGGACCAAACTGAGTTCAGCCTGACCGGACAGTCGGGATTCCACCCCTGCTGCTGCGGTTTGGGAGCAGAGATGTTCTTCTGCCTCTAGGGCTTGTAAAAATGGCTTTTGCAAGATGGATGTGAAAGCTTTGGGCCCTGAAGACCCATACACAGAAACCTGAAAGTCTTTGAGTAATGAGTTCTAGACTTAAAAAGGTGAACTCAAACAGGTTTATTGAATAACAACCAGTGAAAAACAACTGGTGGCCCAAAAACGCTTAGTTGGTTGCTAAGAAAGGGTCCTTTGAGAAAAGGGATCTATCACTTGCCTCTTTGTTTGCAGGGTGATGGTGCTTTCTTTCGGTTCAGGTTTCCTGTTGCCCTCTGGTTTTGTAAGCCCATGAAGTCCTGTAAAAACCCCAAAATCTGCAGTCTATGTTGAGGACAGGTCCTCCTTTGCACAGCAGGCTTGGTTGAGAGCGCAGGGCTGGCTTTGTAGGTGGACAAAGGTGATTTGTCTCAGCATGGATAGATTTCCTTGCACGTCCATGCGGCTTCTTTCTTGCAATGGCCAAAGAGAGGAAGTCCTGCCCCTCAGATGACCTCAAAAAGGGGCGAAGTTAGGATGGTGACATCACCTTGGCACCAAACACAGTCCCTCCCACCAAGCCCACATGGCTGAGGACAAAGGAATGCAGGTAAAGGTAACCAAGTCCATGATGCAGTACTAAACAAGCCCCGTGGGGGCATAACAGATGTGTAAACACCATTGCAAAATCCAGGGCTGATCTGCAACAGCAATGCTTCAGACTGACTCCAGATTTTGTGGCTTGTGTAGATGGGCCCTCTATTATTATTGTTGTTGTTGTTATTAGTCTGACACAAAAACACAGTATGTCACAGCAAATGAGATCTATATGCTGGATTTTGTAACACAAAATCACAAGTCAAATACTTTCGAAGTGCTTAGGACTGTGATGCATTTTTGAATGATGCACGCAGATCCAGGTAAGGTGGCCCTTTGCAGTTTACAGATCATGATTTTGTCAATGTTCATTGTTTCCAAATGCCAGCTGAGATCTTTTTGCATGGCACCCAGTGTCACCACCTATACTGGTTTATGCCAGAGCCTTTGCAGTTTAATTTTGAGGTCCTGATTACGGCTGAATTTTTCCTGTTTTTCCTCAATGCAACCTGGTATGGCGACATAAATAATCTAAACATTTTTCTTTTCCACAATTGTGATGTCTGGTGTATTGTGTTCCAAAAGCTTTGTCAGTCTGGATTCGAAAGTCCCACAGGATTTTTGCATGTTCATTTTCCACTACCTTTGCAAGTTTATGATCCCACCAGTTCTTTAATTCTGGAAGATGATACTTGTAGCATAAGTTCCAATTAATCATTTGGACCACAGAGTTCTGTCTGTGCAATTTTCTTGCAGCAGCTGAGGATATGATCAATGGTTTCATCAGCTTCCTTACGCAGTCTGCATTATTATTATTATTATTTTACAGACACAAAACACAGTATGTCACAGAAAACGAGATCTATATGCTGGATTTCGTATCACAAAATCACAAGTCGAACACTTCCCAAGCGTCTAGGACTGTGTGATAGGGCTGGATATCTCCGGTTTTAAATTCTTTGAAATCGGTTTAATTTCGTATATAAAATTAATTTCATAGTTTTTTGACCCTCAGGGCCTAACCTGAAAGTGTAATTTCTATACCGAACCCGGGGTCGCCATTTTTTTTTTGTAAAGGTCATGTTATTAGGTCGTTTTTTCCCCCTCCTCAGTTCTCAACTTGCGAGAGGAGACTGGAGGGCAGCAGCAGCCTCCTTTCTCCTCTCGCCAGCTGAGAGCTGAGGCGGGCGCTTTGGAAGCTGCCCCACACACCTCCCTTCCTTTCCCCGCTGCCTCTGAGATAGCGGGGAAAGGAAGAGCGGTGTGTGCATGCATGGCATCCACGCACCTCCCTTCCTTTACCCGCTGCCTCTGAGATAGCGGGGAAAGGAAGAGCAGTGCGTGCATGCATGGCATCCACGCACCTCCCTTCCTTTCTTTGCTGCCTCTGAGATAGCGGGGAAAGGAAGAGTGGTGTGTGCATGCATGGCTGGGGGAGGGAGGGAAGAGTGCAGGGTTTGCCCTCCATTCTTCCCTCACAGGTGGCATAACGAATAATAACGAAAATTCATTTATTAATTACGTTTCAATCTCGAAATTTCTATAACTAATCAAAATCTGAATTCCCCCCTCCCTTTGACTGAGTTTAGTATCAAATTTTTTATGGATCAACCACCCCTACTGTGTGATGTATTTTGAATGATGCACGCTGATCCAAGTATTACTATTATTATTATCATTATTATCAATATCATTATTATTATAATTATTAATATGCTTATTTATATCCCATTTTTTCTTTCCATAAGGAGACTCAAAGCAGCTCTACTGCTATTCTGGTGACTGGAAGTGGCAACCCATCTCTGTCAGCCACCTTCTGGGCCACTGGTTGTGATGTGTGGGGGTGTTGGCTAGCTGCAAATGGGGACTTCCCAGAGTAACTTGTTAAGAGACCGAAAATGGGGTTTCCTTCATTTTTGACTGAAAATTGTAGGTGGGCATGCCCAGCATACTTTAGTAGTTTGAACACAGCACTATGACTCTAGGGATTGGCATCCAATTCTCTACTCAGCCATAGCAACCAGGCTAGGTGACACACATTCAACCCTAGAAAATCCTGTAATAGCGTCACTTGAAGGTCACCTTAAGCTGAAAATACCTTCAAGCACACACAACAGCAACAGGTTGGGTGGGAGGAGGAAGGCAACAATGAATACCCCAAAAGGCAATGAGGTTATAACATGACTCATTAATTACAACACTATAACTCTCTATAATCTGCCTCACAAATCTCCATATCCCACAGTTCCAGGGGATAGAACTATGACAGTTAAAATAATATAAACTCGCTATTAATGTGTAGTGTGGAAACAGGAATAAGGGTAATAACAATTCCATTTTGTAATATTCCAGATTATTCCACCCTGATAGTAATTTAGAATCTATTTTATTGGCATCAGAATCCTATATACTCAAAAAATTTAAATGTTTAAAGAAAGACATAAACAATCTGTAATTAGTAGCTAGCTATCATAACCTTGGTCACGAGGCCTTGTTTTATAAACTTGACTTTTATAAAATCTGAAAGATAATTTTGAAAGAATTTTCCTTCTTTTTCTTTTTGCAAAATAATGCAATAGTTGCACAATTACACAATTTCACAGATTAAGAATGACTGAAGTCAAATAAAAGCTATTGGCTGGCATTCTGCTGGTGACATATACACATGGAAGCCACACTACACATGATGGTTGAAGTATTTTGCCATAGTGGAACAGATATAGTCTACTAATAGCAGAAGAAGCAGAGTTGTGCAAGCAGTGTTGAACATTGTGACTGTGCATCACATAGCTTAACTCTCTGCATATGAATTTTATCACCATGCTGTTGGATTACAGCCATTGTTCCATTAAAGGTTACAGAAGCATACTTTTCCAGGAGAGGAGGATTTCAAACACTCTTCCTAAAGTCAGTTTCCACCTCTTAAATTCTATTCTAAAACGATTTCAGAAGTTTGGAATTCCAAAATCCGAGGTGAGAGCTGGTTAAAATGGATTATTTTACTACCATGAGCCACGAAACCTACCCCTTCCCTGCAAACTGCAGATATAGCTTGATGTAAAAGAACTGAAAACACTATGTAACAACTTTGATTTTTTTTCTGTTCCTGGTTTGAAAGTGTTATTTCCTGTTTAATTGTGTGTCGCTTACTTTGAAAGTAGTTGCTATTCTCCAGAAACTTCGTTTTTGTTTTTTATCCTTCTATTACCTGAAACTCTTCTATTACCTTCTGTTACCTGCCTATTACAGGGAAAACCAGCTGATTCAAAATCCATCTAAAAAGCAGACATGTGTTTTCACCTTAAGAACAGACAAGCATCTCAAGCTCTCAGGATTGCCTGGGAAGGAATCTCACTGGAGCATTGCAGCGCACCAAAATACCTCGGAGTCACTCTGGACCATGCTCTGATTTACAAGAAGCACTGCTTGAATATCAAGACAAAAGTAGGAGCTAGAGACAATATCATACGAATGCTGACTGGCACAACCTGGGGATCACAACCAGACACAGTGAAGACATCTGCTTTTGTGCTTCGCTACTCTGCTGCTGAATATGCATGTCTAGTGTGGAATACATGAGTACAACACAATGCTAATTCCCAATAAGTATAAGGGCTGGAAGCAATCATGCGACGCCAATAAAGCACTGATATATTGCAAAAATATCAAAATTGTATTAAAGTAGTTGTAGTAAAGAGGAGTGTTATATCAAACACAACATTGTACATATCATTTTGGGTATAACAACACACTATATTTCACACATCTATCATGATACCAAGTGGGTTAAAGTGGCCTAAAGAAATATACTGAGCTGAGGCGACGCAAATACAAAGTCCACATAAACCCTTTACAAAGTCCGGATATAACACTGCTCTTTGCTACAACTACTTTAATACAATTTTGATATTTTTGCAATATATCAGTGCTTTATTGGTGCCACATGATTGCTTCCAGCCCTTATACTTATTGGGAATTAGCATTGTGTTGTACTCATTTACTCTCAGTGAGCTTCCGTGTTGTTTTGTTTGCTTATACTGTTATAGTGTGGAATACATCTCACCACACTAAAATAGTGGATGTGACTCTTAATGATACATAACGCATTATCAAAGGACGTCTACACCCTACAACACTACAGAAATTATACTGTTTAGCTGGTATTGCACCACCTGACCTCCGTTGGGAATTAGCAGCCAGTAATGAAAGGTCCAAGGCATTGACATCTCTGGCCCATCCTGATATCTGTTCAGATATCAGCCAGCAAGCCAATGCCTTAAATCAAGAACAGTATTCTAAGATCTACAGAGATACTCGCAGGAACACCTCCGCAAGCGAGAGTCCAAAAGTGGCAGGCTAAAACCTGGAACCTCAATTGCCTGCCAACCCCCGAAATAATGAGACCACACATAAATATTTGGGTTTAAAATATGGGCAACTTTCAGAGGACCAACACCTCCTGGATATCCCCAGCCTAAGATCATTTCGCCTGACGACAACTCGGCGAAGGGCATTTTCAATCATCGCCCCGGTGTTGTGGAACGCCTTGCCACCTGAGACTCATGCTCTGCACAATCTGTATTCCTTCTGCAGAGCATGCAAGAATAATGTTTTATTCTTTCTATCTTGTATGTGAACCGCCCCGAGCCTCCGGGAGTGGCGGTCAAAAATTGAAATAAATAAATAAATAAATACTTTTATTAACTGCTACCTGTTTAAGTTTAACTGGATCTAAATCTATGAATCCTGAACTTGGTGAACTTGGTGGCAAAGTCGAGGTAGTGTCCCTGCCCGGCCTACCCCTCGGCTAGTTAGGGCGAAACATCAGGATCCCCTGGACACCCAACCTCTGAAGGAACTGTGCCGGAGAAGTCTCTCTCAGTCTATTCTTAGGCAATTATAATTCACCTCACCTCATCAAATTGAACCCTAGGTGAGTGTTTTAGTTAATGGCCTTCACCCCTGAAGAGGGGCCTTCGGCATACACCAAATTTTAGCTTTTCCTAACTGTTTACCATGACCACCTATTTAATGGCACACCATCTCAATTTGCCTTGCAACAGTATAGGGTAGGCAAAAATCCCTCCTAGAACATAGGAGGGGGAAAAAATCCTACCCGGACCCCTAATGGCAACCCTAACATACTGTTTAAAGGGCGGGAGTGGTGGGTCGACATTTAGCACCAGACTGAGGAAGGGATCAGGCCAGTGCCAAGAGAGAGGCACACCTCTCTCCCACCCCAGCTGTGCAGGGGTGGGAAAGTTTCTTCTGGGCTGATACGAGATAAGAAACATCCCCCTGGGCACACATAAGACTGGGTGATTTGGAAGGTGCTGAACAGGCTGTGCTCTGGCACCATGAGAAGCAGAGCCAATATTAAGAAATGGGGCTACCAAGTGGAGTCCACGACATGTGAGTGTGGAGAAGAGCAAACCACAGATCACCTACTACAATGCAGTCTAAGCCCTGCCACATGCACCATGGAGGACCTTCTTACAGCCACTCCAGAAGCACTCCAAGTGGCCAGTTTCTGGTCAAAGGAAATTAATTTAATGCCAAGTTTATAACTTTGTGTTTTTTAATGCACCATAACTGTATTCTCAACTTGTTTCTGACACAATAAATAACTTGAAGGCATTGGCATAAATCAAGAAACAGCTTTCTAAGATGTACAGAGTTTATAATTTTCCTTAATGAAAATATCATCATCATCAATTTATTATTTCATTAGTCGCCCTCCATCCGAAGTGCTCTGGGCGACTTACATAAAACAGAGTAAAACAGAGTAGACTTACATAAACAAGTAAAACAATTGAAAATTTAGATTACAACTCAAATGCTCTGCCAAAGAGCCAAGCGCTTGAGTGAAGGGCCGCAGGCCGCGGATGACTCTTATATAAGGTGGCAATGAGTTCCATAGAACTGGGGCAGAAACTGAAAATGCCCTGCACCTTGTAGTTTCCAGGCGAATTTCCCTGGGGCCTGGTACAGTGAGATTTCCTTGAGAGGGTCAAGATGACCACCGAGGTTGGTAGGGAGAAAGGCGGTCATTTTAACCCATCAAAACAAAGTTTTTGAAGTGTAATAAACCTTTTCCATGTTTCTATGAGAAAAGTAATTAGGAAATGACATTTATAACCCAGGAACAAAAGTCATTTTGCATGGTGCAATAATCATCACAACATGATAAAAACTGCCACAAAGCAAGGAAGCAAGCAAAAAAAAATTCAGTAGGTACAAAAAGTTAGCAACACTTATTTTGATCCGTTTTGCCTTCTAATCTACATTGGAAGTCACAAGAAAGGTATAATTTCACTCTAACAAGGATGACAGGCAGGGTCTCTTTAGTTCTTTTGAGCATTTGTATCTTTTACTAAGACAATAAGCTTTTCCATATGCAAGAGAAATCCTGGAAAAGTTATGATTTTGAAGGAGTGATTGTCTGGGGGTTCTGGAAGTTCTAGTCCCAAAGGTAATATGGCCAAATTCTGGACAGAATAAAAGGTTTCTGCCCATCCATATCCTTTCCATAGTATTGGTAATATTAGTGCCATAACAGGCCTACATATGTCATATCCTTAGATGAAACTAACTTGTTTTAAATTCAAGGGATTCAATTGAATGGGCTTGTTAAATGTTTTGTTTTTTTAAAAAAAGTTTTTATTGTGAATTTTTACAAACATCATTACAAACTTGTAATACGTGGTGTTTCAGCCTGGTGCTCATGTGCATGCTAGGGATGATGGGAATGTTTCTGAAAATGCTGACAATGGAATTGTTCCTGCAAATGCTGATGATGGGATGCTTAGTGAGAACTCTGAGATGCAAAGTGACCTTTTAGATGAGGCTTCCTTTTCTGGGAACAGTTCCCTTCCCAGGGCCCCAGTAGATGAGAATTCTTGTGTTCAAGATTCAGAAAGTCTTGATGCTGATAACGGAACACCTGGGAATTTTAACGAGCTTTCATTTGACCACCAAGATAGCATTCGGCAGTCTAGGCAGGCTGCCAGCCTGCGACGTAGCAGTAGGTTTGCAAAACGAAACTGATTGTCTTTATAATGGTTGACTAGAGAAATTGTCTTCAGATTCCAGGCTTTGTTTAGAAAACCATGCCAGATCTTGTATTGTCTCCAAGCTCCTGATTTTGCCTAGGCCTTTGTGCACGTTTTGCTCCTATAGCTTCCTTGTATTATTCATGGGATTTTCATCAAGCATTTTACCTTTGCCTTTGGATTTTGGGTTCATATATTTGTCTTTGGATTTTGGGACTATTTGAACGGTGTATTTTACCTTGGATATATTCTACTATTGATCTTCTTTTAACCCTTTTGCTGGACACTATATTTGATTCAATAAAAGCCTTTTTATTAAGACTGTCTGTTGTGTGTGTGACTAGGTGGGGTGCTCCTTGTCTGAAGTGCAACATAATAGAAAAAAGGAGGAAAAAATAGAAAAAAGGACCAAAGAAAGAAAAGGAAGAAAAAAAAGGGGGGGAAAGGGGGGAATTGACTTCCCAATGTCCTCCTGGAAAAAAGAAAAGTTTTCACTGTATAAACTCTTCCTAAACCCTCCCCCTCTGTCCCTCCCCAATGTCCCCCTTTCCCTGTAACTCCTCATGCTGGAAGATGGAACCGGGCTTAACTCAGAAGAAAGAAATGTTCTCAATGTCTGTTTGTTTTTTCTGTATAAATAATAAAGCTCTAAAAATCTTTCAAGTTGATTAATCAGATTTGGTTTTTGCTATTTATACTTTTCACACTTTGGCAAAGTCTATAATTATTCTTTTTCCATTGTTTTGAATAAAGTCTTTAAATTCTGACCAGCCTGTCTTCTTTTGGGCTTCTTTCATTTTTTGTGATAAGCAGTCCATTTGTACTGTATCAAATAATTTTAGGACCCATTCATCTGTATTAGGTACTGTATTTTGTTTTCATTTCCTGGCTAATGTTAATCTCGCCATGGTGGATAATAAAAAGAAAATTTTATCTTGATTTTCATCCAGTGTTGTATTTATGATGCCTAATAAATACATCTCGGGTGATAATGGGAAATTGGTTTTTAATATTATTTGTGTTATTAAGTGTATCTTCTTCCAATATATTTAAACTTTATTGCAGGTCCACCACTGATGCAAGAAAGTGCCTTTTACTTTTCCACATTTCCTGCATCTGTTTGAAATGTGTTTGTTAAATTGGGCCACTTGTACTGGGGTGTAATACCATCTAAATTGCATTTTATACCAATTTTCCCTGATCTCGGTGGCGACAGTATATTTAAATTTTTTATTCCAAATTTCTTCCCATTGATGTGTATAAATGTTGTGTCCTAAGTCTTTCACCCATTTTATTTGGCAGTCTTTTATCTGCTCTTCTTCTGTTGCCCATTTTAATAATTATTTTCTTCTTTTTCTTTTTCTTTTGAAAAAGAAGGGGCTTGTTAAATGTTAAAACACTGGGTCAGAGAAAAAGATTCCAAACTTCATAAGAAGGCAATTGTGATGCCCCCTAGAGGGCTGTTTATACCTGTATTTGGTTTGCCATTCACCTGCATGGCTCTTTGTTCTATAGTTCCTTTGTCCTGGCCATGTGCTCCTTTGTTCTGCCATGTGCTCACCTGGGGGAGGAGGGTGACCCGCCCTCAACTTCTCCCTTTACCGGAGTTTACCTGAGGGCAGGACGTCCCTCCTGACCTCACTTCCAGCAAAGTATATGGATGAAGCAGGACGAAGCCTGGAGCCAGGCTCAGACAAGGCACTTCGGTTTACATATAGCTTTCCGCCTACGCTCTCAAAACCAAAGAATTTAGCAATAGGAAGGGCCAAACCTTCATCAGAGGCTGTTTCTTTGGGGACCAAAGGACTTTGTGCGCCATAGGACCTTTTGAGGAGCTACAGGAAAATCTGGACTTTAGAGAGACACCTTCACACTGCTTAAGGCTTTGTTTAAGGACACTTTTTCAACCCACTTCAAGCTTTTTAGGCCACCAGTTGGTTTTTTTATTGGTTGTAATAAATAAACCTGTTTTGAGTTCACCCTTCTGGAGTCCTGGACTCATTCCTTAAAGACTCTGGGTTTTCTTTTAAGGGAAGGCTGTAACGTGACCCCCAGGGCCCTATAGAATTCATCCATCCTTTTAAAGCTTATTTTCGGGCCTTGGGCGGGACTCCACAGCAATTCATATTGCATGATGGAAATGTGTTTTGGGAAAACATAAGAACATAAGAACATAAGAAGAGCCATGCTGAATCGGACCTCAGCCCATCTAGTCCAGCATTCTGTATCACACAGTGGCCCACCAGTTGTACACGGGGATATCGAGCAGAAGGGAGGGCAAAACCCTGACCTGCTCCCGACCCCCACAACCAGTACCCAGAAATCGTGCCTACCTCAACCAACTCCGACCACTTGAATGTCCTTTTCAGTAACTACCGATACACTTGGTATCCATGAATCTGTCTAATCCTGCCTTGAAGTTGTTCAGGCTGACAGCTGTCACAACCTCTTCTGGAAGTGAGTTCCATAACCCAATGACCCTCTGGGTGAAGAAATATTTCCCTTTATTAGTCCTAACTTTCCTACCTTGGAGCTTCAGGGAGTGCCCTCTAGTCCTAGTGTTTTGTGACAAAGAAAATATTTTTTCTTTATTCACCTTTTCTATCCCATGCATGATTTTATACACTTCGATCAAGTCACCTCTTAAACGCCGTCTTTCAAGGCTGAAAAGACCAAGGCGTGCAACCTGATTTCATAAGGGAGCCGCTCCATCCCTTGGATCATTCTTGTTGCCCTTTTCTGTACCTTTTCCAGTTCCGTTATATCCTTCTTAAGGTGCGGAGACCAGAATTGTACACAGTACTCCAAATGTGGCCTTACCATAGATTTGTAGAGAGGTATTACAACATTTGCTGACCTATTTTCGATTCCCTTTCTGATCATGCCTAGCATAGAATTTGCTTTTTTCACTGCTGCTGCGCACTGGGTTGACATCTTCATTGAGCTGTCCACCAAGACCCCAAGATCCCTTTCCTGGTTTGTCTCGGAAAGCTTTGACCCCATCAATTGGTAGGTGTAGTTGGGGTTCTTTGCCCCGATGTGCATGACTTTACACTTGTTTAGGTTAAAATGCATTTGCCACTTTGTTGCCCATTCACTCAATTTCGAGAGATCTTTCTGGAGCTCTTTACAATCAGTTTCATTTTTAACTACCCTGAACAATTTAGTGTCGTCTGCAAACTTTGCTACCTCAGAATTCACTCCTACATCCAGATCATTAATGAATAAATTAAAAAGTAACAGACCCAAAACTGAACCTTGGGGTACGCCACTTCTCACCTCTTTCCACCCAGAGAAATGTCCGTTTATTACCACCCTTTGTTTCCTACAGTTTAGCCAGGTTCCAATCCAGGACAAGACCTGTCCCCTGATTCCATGGCTGAAGAGCTTATTTAGGAGCCTTTGGTGAGGGACTTTGTCAAAAGCCTTTTGAAAGTCAAGGTAAACAATATCAATTGGGTCCCCTTTATCTATGTGTTTATTTACACCCTCAAAGAATTCTAACAAGTTAGTAAGACATGATTTGCCTTTGCAGAAACCATGTTGATTTTCTTTCAGCAATGCCTGTTCTTCTATGTGCCTAGTAATTTTTTCTTTAATAAACGTGTAACTCATTCTTAAGGTGCCCTTTTCCTGGTCATTCTTTTTTTGTTTGTTTAATCGAGACCTTTCAGTCATTCTTCCGAAGAGTCAGCAACCACCAGACAGAAACATAATTAGTCAGGCATTGTTCTTTTCAACAGTTCTCCCTTAGGTGAAAATCTTGAAACATTTTTAGTAACAAGTGGGGATAACTTATTTGATACTAAGCAAAATTGTCATGGCATAATTACATGGCAGTTGATTTTACTGTTAGAGAAACACTGTGCTTTACGATGCTAACCCTACAATTAACAAGTCGATATCCTGCCACATGGCCTCAAAGAAGACACATAAGCATGTAAGCTCTGACTTTCTATTTACTTTCTTCATTTATCCATCCAAACCTTCTGCAGGCTCGATGCCAGGAAAAGCAAATGCTGTTGTTCAGATAATGCATAAGAAGACAAAATGACGTTTGATCTTTCAGATGGTTTGAACTACAGCTCCCAGACTCTCTTCTGGTTATCCACGATGGATGGGGTTTCTCCCATCACTTATATCACTTTCCTCTTAATGTAGAACTTCACTTTTTTTGGAGCTGAACATCTGGAGAACAAAATGTTTTCCTTATGTGAGTTGCTAGTTTATGTGGATTGTTTATTTCATTCCTCTTTAGGAGAATGGACCGCTCTATGGGTCCATTGCTTTCTGGATATTTTACTTGAGCTCAACGCTATTTTATATGTCAAGTGTAACCATTCCAGACATATCCACAACTTTTGCCTTTCTGATCCTTGAGTGCTGACATTGGCAAAGACAAAGGGAGCATTCCAAGGACATGTTGGAAACAGGGCATATGGACACAATCCATGATATTCATGTTTTGTGAATTCTGTGAATTGGAACAAGTTGGATTCCAACTTACCTCAAGTTCAGGTTTGTGATTCTCTAGAGATGTGGTTTTCAACCTGTGAGTCCCCACATGCCCGGATTACCCATAAGGCTAATGAGGCCATGGCCTAGGGTTGCAAGCCAGGGGGGGGGCGCAGATCATGGACCAACCCCCCCAAACTGGTCTGCACCCCTCTTTCCCCCTTTCTCATGCCCCTCCTCGCTCCTTCTCCTGGCAAAGTCTCTGCTCCGTCCCCTCCGTCTCTCACGCGCGCTTTCTCTCTCTTTCTCTCTCTCTCACACACACGCTCTCTCTCACACGCATGCTCTCTCTTGCTCTCTCTCGTGCTCTCTCTTGCGCACGCTCTCTCTCTTGCGTGCTCTCTCTCTCGTGCACTCTCTCTTTCTCTCTCTCTCTCGTGCATGCCTTTGGAGCAAGTTTGCACCTGCTGCACTCTCCCCAAGCCTCCCGACTCCCGAGGAGACCTTCAGAACACAGCAGAGCTTTCCAGCCGGTGGGAATGGGGACCTTGGAGGTGGCGGGAGGTTGGCTTAAAGGGGGCGTAATTCCTAACTGTGGCCTAGGGCGCAAAAAAGTGTTAATCCAGGCCTGAGTCCCCAGGTGTTTTGGCCTACAGTTCCCAGAAATCCCAGCCAGTTGACTAGCTGTTAGGATTTCTGGGAGTTGAAGGCCAAAACATCTGAGGACCCACAGGTTGAGAACCACTGCTTTAGAGATGTGCAGTTAGGAATAACTATCCTCCAGCTTCCTTCTTGTGGAAAGAATAATGGTGATGAGTAATTGACACACTTCACAGTGAGCTCTTCTAGCATTCCTCTGATCAAACAACCAAGGTGCTATCTAATTGGCTTAAAGGTGCCTTCTTTCAGGTATAATTTGAATAGCAGGCCTCCCCTCTTATTTAACAGGGGACTATATCTTTGCTGTCTTGCTTTCTGAAGTTTCATTGAGCTGTCGGTGAACTTTTTTCTGTACTCCTTCACTCTATAATTTGAAGCTTTTGCCAACTGGTTTTGAGGATGTTTGATGTTTGATGTGTTGTAAAGTATAATTCCCCTGCCACAGTATCTAGGTTGTATCAGTTTTGAGAGAGGAACGGAGGCTACATGTACACTGCCATATAATGCAGTTTCATAATGCAGTTTTTCTTTTCTGGTGCTGAGGAGTAATATTCTTTTCCTAAGGTTTTCTGTGTAAGATGTGTGATGTGTGTGTGTGGGTTGGGTTTTTGGTGTTTTTTTTGCAATATGTGATTCTTGTTGGGCTATAATATCGTAATTTTCTTTTCTAATTTGGTTAAAGACTAGTTTTCTCTTTCATGGTGAGTTTAGGACATTTATGTTATTTGAATAGCATTTAATTTGGGTCTCCTCCTCCTCCATCTTGATCTATATCCTTTTCTTTGGTATCTTTCATTTATTTAAAACTTTTCTTTCCTGTTCTTCTCTACCTCCATAGAGGGACTCAGAACAGCTAACAGCAAGAATTCAATGCTAACAATAGTAACCCTTTAAAAACATCATACATAAACAATAGGTTAAAAATACATTTAAGATAAAACTACATATAAAACGTAACAAGGGAGTAGTATGTTGTTTGAATAGCATTTAATTTGGGTCTCCTCCTCCATCTTGATCTACATCCCGAAAGACAGTTGCATCTGTCAAGTAGGAGATAAAGGAACCACATTAAGTGGGGAGGCAAATTTTGACTGAATTATGAGGCCATTAAAGAACTCCAGGAATGCTGAGGAATGCGGAAGAAACAACAAGAGACGCTGTGAATGCTGAGAGATGAAGAGTGTGTCAGCTCCCTCTGGTGGCCAGAGTTTGCCTCTGTTCATCTATATGTGCGTATGTGGAAACGGCAGGGATTGTCTGCTAAGTATGTGTACCTGAAATCCGCTCTGAGTCCCCTTTGGGGTGAGAAGAGCGGAATATAAATAAAGTATATTATTATTATTATTATTATTATCATCCTGTTCTTTGGTGTCTTCATAATGCCATTAAATTGGGCCTGAGTACGTATCTTCCACAAATTTGAGGATCAATTTAAGAAATTTTTGTGATGTACACGTAAAGAAATGTGCCGAGCTTGGGAGCTGATTTCCTGATTCATCTCAATTGACAGGAAAGCCATGGTTTTGGTCCATGAGAAGTTGTATGATGTGTCATCCCAGATGGACAGACTTATTAGGCATTATGCATGGTGGTGGTTGTCAAGACAGCAGATGGGTTGGCCCAATGTCTGCTGCTGTAACCAATAAACTTGCAGTCTGTTTTTGTTTTCTTCTCTTCCAGCAACAAACAATATGTTTATCATTGTGGTTTTTAACTGCACTTCTCCACTTTTCATCACTACCAAAGATTTAAATTTATACAAGCCATGGAAATGGCACGCATAATTTCTTTCCCTTCAAACCAAGAAGGCTTTGGATAAGGCACCCATTTTTCTGTCTCTGGATATTCCACCAAGGCACTAGGAAAATGATACAGTTGGGAGGATTCTCAGGCCCGGATTAACACTTTTTTGCACCCTAGGCCACACTTTGGAATTATGCCCCCCCCCCCACACACACACACCACTCAGACCCACACTTGGCTGGCTTTTGCCATGGTGCCTCCAGAGCAGAAGAGAAAGGCGAGTAGGCACCATCCCACCACCTCCAAGGTCCCCATGCATTCCCACCGGCTGGAAAACTCCGCTGTGCTCTGAAGGTCTCCTCGGGAGTCAGGAGGCTTGGGGAGAGCGCAGCGAGTGCAAACGCGCTCCAAAGGCGCGCACGAGAGGGAGAGAGAGAGAGTGTGAGAGAGAGAACGCGAGAAAGAGCGAGAGAGAGAGAGTGAGTGAAAGAGAGAGAGAGAGAGAGAGAGAGAGAGAGAGAGAGAGAACGTGAGCGAGAGAAAGAAAGAGAGAGAGACGAAGTAGAGACTTTGCTGGGAGAAGGAGCGAGGAGGGGCGGGGAAAGAGGGGCGCGGACCAGGTTTTTTGCCCCCCCTCCCGGCTTGCGCCCCTAGACCATGGCCTCATTTGCCTTATGGGTAATCCGGGCATGGGGATTCTAAGAGTAATCTTGTCCAATATTCTAATCCCCTTGACCAGGTGTGGGAGGTATTCAATCTCTGCTTTAGAAAACCTCCAATAACGGAGACATCTTATGAAGTATTCTATTCCACTGTTGAACACCTAGCATAGGAAGCTCTCTTTGATATTTGAATTGGAATATCCTTTATTGTAATTTTAATCCATTGATTTTGGCCTTACTGTCTGGACAAATTGAAAACAATCCCACTTCATCTACAGAGGACATCTTGTAGATCCCACCATCCATGGCTTCAAAATGTTTTTAAAATAGCCAAAAAGGGACAATTTACTATACCATTTTACATATATCATAGGGCTTGTGCATCCATTGATTTTGGCACTCGAACCAATCCCCAAAGGATATCAAAGGCACGTGCTACCCTCCTTAAACTATGGTGCCCAAAGCACAATGATCCAGGTAATATCTGACTAAAAAAGAATAGAATGCTTCCAGAATTGTTTTGATCCCCTTTACCTCTTCAGCACACCATCTCAATGCAATCCTATGCATTGTCCTATACATTTGGCTCTCTGTATACATTTTCAAAATCCCTTATTGCTGGACATACTTGCTGCAAAGGAGGAAATAAGAGATCAAGTTACCTGAAGGTCAAGACTTCCACAAACCTGCTGTCTACCTGAAAGTAGATATTATGTTAATTGAGTGGTGATCAGGATTGAGGAAAATGTGATCCCAATTATCTACTTTCATATGTTCGTTTGTTCACAAATAGCCATCAGATTACTTCAGTTTAGAACTGGCTACGAAAAAATGAAAGGCTTTTGTATATTAGACCATGGAAAGTTTTCCTCTGCACAACATTGTTCTCAAGAAGTGACAACTGAAAATGAAGTTTGCGGATTGAGATTCTATTCCTTGTAAATCATTTATCAAAAGTTAACCGATCCACGTTTGTCTGCTTTGACCTTATATGGCTATGTGAGTGTGTCATTTCAGCATAAAAAACAGTCTTAAACATGTTTAAATTGAAATGAGTTTCAATTATTTCTGTGGTACTTTGTTATTATGTGCCTTCAAGTCAACTCTGATTTATGGCACCCCTGTCATAGGGTTTCCTTAAGATTTTTTTTTTCAGGGAAAATTTCCAATTGCCTTCCCAAGGCCACCAGTGAGTTTTCATGGCAAACTTAGTCCAACACTCAAATCACTATACCTATCTAGCTAGTGGTGAGATCCAGATGTGGACTTTTCTTATATTTTGTCTATAGATGGTAGACAAATGAGGGTTGGAAGTCTTATTCTATGTTATGCATGCAAGACTTTTTGTGTTTTTAATGTAAATTTTAATTCCCATCCATCTAATACCACCAAGGCAGAAAATCCCACAATAACTGCTTTGAACTGGGTTATATAAATCCACACTCAGATAACGTGGGATTTCCTGCTTCCTGTCTTGATATTTTGGGATATAGGGTGGTGTGGAAGGGCCCTTAGAGCAGTCTTTCTCAACCAGTGTGCCGTGGCACACTAGTGTGCCGTGACGGACCTCCTGCTGTGCCGTGAGAAAAGCTCTCTGCCCCCCTTCCTCCCCCCTCCTGCCGAACTCCTGCTGCTTGGGGAGGAGGAAGGGCCGGGCAGTGGCGAAGAAAAAGAAGAAGGGACCGGGGTACTGCCTCCTTCGGCTGTTTCCCCAGCCAGCCTCCAATCCGCCATGACTTCCACCATGACTCTCGCCCCTCGCTCGCTGAAGCCGCGTGGAGGAGAAGCCCGCCCACTGAAGCCCGTCCACCGCTCATGCTCCCCCTCTGTCGGAGAGCTGAAGCTGGGGGGGCGGGGGGGCAAGCGCGGCCTGTAGGAGAGCTGAAGCTGGGGAGGGGGCGGGGCATGGCACAGCCTGGCTCTGCCCCTCCCGGCCGGCACTCCCAGCAGCTGCTCCAGCCTTGAGGGGACAGTGCCAAGCCAGCATTGTGCTGGCTCTGGCACCGCTGGCTTGGCACTGTCCCCTCAAGGCTGGAGCAGCTGCTGGGAGAGGTGAAGCCGGGGGTAGGGGGCGGGGCATGGCGCAGCCTGGCTCCACCCCCTCCCCGGCTTTGGCACTCCCAGCAGCTGCTCCCGGCAAGCCACCAACCCCCAGCCATTCTTTACTGTGTTAGAGTGTCATTTTGTGTCATTTTGGTTGGTGGTGTGCCCCCGGATTTTTTTAATGTTAAAAGTGTGCCGCGGCTCAAAAAAGGTTGGGAAACACTGCCTTAGAGAACAATCCTCAACCAAGACTGAATGTACACTGCCATATAATCCAGATATTTTAAAGTAGATGATCCACATTATCTGCTCTGAGCTGGATTATATGAGTCTACACTGCCATATAATTCAGTTCGAAACAGATAATCTGGGTTTTATATGGCAATGTAGAAGGAGCCCAAATCAGGAGTTAAATGGGAGAAAACCACTTTTCTGAATGTGGGGGTGATTATATTTAGTGGCACTATATCTAGCAGCAGGCATGTAGCCCCCCCCTCCATTCTCAGGGTGGTCCATGAGAAGGCCTTACTGGTACATTATTTAAACTGTTATGTGTATACATAGCATGATCTGATCACTATGCTCAATATATCCCATATGCATGAGGGTATTGGGATAATGATACAAAAGGTTTGCTAGGGTAGATCCTCTCTCACTCTGCCCCGGAATCAAAATCCTTGCTATAGCCCTGTCTAGCAGTGATGATAGATCTTGGAGTACAGGTGGAGAGGTTGGAAGTGGTCATAGATCAGCCTTATCCAAAGCCATTCATTCCATTTAGAGGTCCCAATTCAGGCTTATTGTTTATACCGTTCTGGAGTTAAGACATATAATGTCTTCCTCAATGGTGTTGATGAAATGGATATCAGCAAAATGAGAAGAACACCTCCAGAAATCAGTTGTTTTAAGCAATACTCGCCCCAGTCCCCATCCTGGCTAACATGGCAAATTCTTATCTGTGTCAGTCCTCTGCTCTCCCCATTGAATTGTTATTTGAACTCTTTCTATGACCTGGGAAATCACAGATTAAAATGCTGAATGGAAAGTATGCTAATGCCATTTTATAGCCATTTTTTTATTTTTGGATTTTGCATGTGAGAAAGCTGTAAAGCCTCAATAGATTTGGCTCCTACTGTCTGCATGGGGGAAAAAAAGACATGTTAGAAAACCCAAATGGAATCCATAGTGAATATGCATGGATCCATGCCACATGCCACTAATTTTATTCACCACTGATGAAAAAGAGCCAGACATTTTCAGTGTATATTTTTAAAATATAATACATCAAAAAGAAACAAACAGCTTTGATCTCAGCAGTAATTGACTGCACATGTGAAAAATTTAAGTTCCTACAAATGTTTGGTAGTTAGGTTTGTTGTAAACAAATGATTAATGGCAACACACGAATGGCTGTGTTTCTCCTTGAGAGCAGAAAATGAAAGGCACTTCTAGCTAGCTAACCTGCTTGGGAGAAAGTTCACACCAATCTATAATGATTATGTCCAAGACACCCTGGTTTTAAAATTGAAATAGGGATATGGGTAGGTCTGTATTATCTATGTCTGTCTATGGTCGCCTGTTTCTTTGTCTCAGCTTGGTAAAGTTGGCATTTTGGACTATAGCTCCCACAATTCCCCAGAGACTGAAAAACATGTAATTCAATAATCCCCCTCCCCAAGAATCTGCAACCGGAAAAGGAGAATTTCCACCCTGCGACACCCGAACAGCGTCAGAGGAGAAGGGGCATCGGGAGTTTTCAGAGACGGCCCTCCCCCCCCACACTTACCCGGTTCTGTCTCCCACAGCACCCATCTCTTCCCCCCCCCGAACCCACCCTGGCCCCGGCACTTTCCAGACACTCCCCCCTTCTCCCCCTCTCCACTTTCCCAACACACCTTCCCAGTCACCCAGCTCTGCCCCAACCCCCCCTCTCCCCCTTCTCATTCCTATAACCCCAATACTTGTGAAAACCTTAATAAAAAATATTTAACAAAAAAAAATAATCCCCCTCCCCCAACACACGTTTTACCTACTACTATCTGTTAAGGTAAAGATTTCCCCTTGGCATTAAGTTTAGTTGAATCCGACTCTGGGGGGGTGGTGCTCATCTCCATTTCTAAGCCGAAGAGCTAGCATTGTCTGCAGATGCCTCCTAGGTCATGTGGCCAGCAGGACTGCATGGAGCGCTGTTACCTTCCCATTGAAATGATACCTTGTTAGCGAAAGGAATTTGGGGGTTTTGCCATGAAGGCAGACCAGTTAGATCCACCAAAGAGGGTCTAAATGGCCTGGTGAGAAAGGAAGCAAACCAATCCCCTTTTCCCTAAACTTCCCAATAAAGATCTCACCAGGTTGAAGAAAATGCCACTGAGTTTTATTCATCCAGCTGGAATGAGGTACTAACCGCGATCCTTCGTCCATGTTAGCACACACAACAAAGGAGACATGCCTTCTTATAACATACAGATTCAAATATGCTGCTCCCCGCCTCCCTTGCTGCCTTCAAGCCGATTTGATGGAGTCATCCGCTGGGGGAGGAGGCACTACCGGCTTGGCCCCGCTTCAGCCAATCAGAAAGCCAGTGCCTCCCAGCAAGGGAGGTGGTTCAAGCAGGGGACAATGAGCCAGGAAGGAAAGGTGAATGGATTAATGACACATATGTTTGCCCATGGGGCCAGCGATTTCCCCTAAGGGGCTTCAAGCCAGCCTGCTATTTATTTATTTATTAATCACGCTTCTATGCCGCCACTCCCAGAGGGGCTCGGGGCGGCTCACAAAGGCCGTACAGGCGCAATAAAAACAACAATAGTGATAAAACAAGAACCGATCGGGGGTTAAAATAGTACAGGAGTTAAAAATCTGAGGTGCAACACGTCACCAGAGATGGCAGTTAAAACAGAAGGGCTGCGGAAGGGCAGGCCTACAGGTCAAAAGCCTGGCGAAAGAGATGGGTCTTACAGGCCCGTCTAAAGGGGAGCAAGTCCTGAATAGCGCGTATTTCCACCGGGAGGGCGTTCCACAAAGTGGGCGCAATGACGGAGAACGCCCTCCTACGGGTTGCTGTCAGACGCACGAGCCTCGCCGAGGGAACGTCCAAGAGGTTGGCACCCTCTGACCGCAGTGATCTCATTGGGCAATAAGGGGAGAGACAGTCCCTCAGGTACGCTGGCCCCAAGCTGTGTAAGGCCTTAAAGGTAAGAACCAACACTTTGAAAGTGATCCGGTGCTCAATTGGTAGGCAGTGCAGGTCCTGCAAGGCAGGTGTTATATGACTGCCAGCTGGTGTTCCAGACAGGAGTCGGGCGGCAGAATTCTGCACCAGCCTGAGCTTCTGGGTCACCGACAGAGGAAGGCCAACGTAGAGTGCGTTGCAGTAGTCCAGTCTCGAGATGACCGTGGCTTGGATCACCGTGGCCAGGTCGCTCCGGGATAGATAGAGGGCCAGCCGCCTCGCCTGTCTAAGATGGAAAAAGGCAGATTTGCTGGCCATGGATTTGCTGGCTATTGTCTTTGTGTGAGCCAACAAACATTCCCTAGCCTGTTAGCCAGGGCCCTTTAATCTGTTTCTTCCTGTGTTCTGGGAACACAGACTAATGTCTGATTTGAAATCCCAGTTATTTGGATGATAAACAAATGGAAAAGCTGTAGTCAGGTACCAGTTTCTAGGCTGGTAGGGATGACCATTACGAAATATTAAAAAAATGTTTTGCCTATTCAATCAATAGCCCAAAGTAGGCGAATCTCAGAGGCTTTGGTCTATTGATTAGCAAAACCCAGTTTTGGCCCAAAGGGGAAAGACCCTTCGAAAGAGCTGGCTCCTGCTATTGTCATGCAAATGAGGCTAGTGGATGGGTAATTGAAACACAGGTTTGTCAGGAATGTAGCTGGGCAGCTCTGACAAAAGCTGGGGTTACATACACATGGCATTTCAACATTTTAGAATTACAGACAAAGGAAAAATACATAGGTAAAAACATAGGAAATCAGGGAATGGGGGATACATTGAAACATAAGGGAAAACATACCAACTTCCCTTCACCCATCAAAGATTTATAAAGTTTAATGAAATCATGAGAGAGTTTGGGCAGCCATGAGGCAAACCATTGAGTCTATGGAGCAGAATAGTACATGAGAATCCATAAAAGTGAGAGAAAGTCCATAGGTATGAAAGTTCATAGGTTTTTTCCTTTTATTGGGCAGCAAAACAGTGGGAGAGAGTCCTTGGTTCTAGCGTATGGAAGGTCTTTGGTACTTAGTGAACTATAGATCCATGGGATGATCATGGAGCAAAACTGAGTTCAGAAAAGTAGGGGGCTGTCCTGGGCCAAGGCAAGGCCATTTTGCCTTTGTGGGGTTCCTTGGGATTAGCACAAGGCGACCCCCCCCCCCCAGGCGCAGGACTTTGGGATGTATAGATCATAAGGGCGTTTTTGACTATCTTTCACAGAACTCTGGGAAAGGGTGGGGTCACCTCGATATCACGGTCACCTCGATATCAACCAGTTGATCTACTCACATTTGCATGTCTTTGAACTGTTATGGCAGCAGAAGATGAGGCTAAAAATGGGAGCTCACCCTGTCCCACAAATTTGAACCACAGACCTGGTTAGCAAATTCTGCAGCTTAGCAAGTTAACCCGCTGCGTCAACACAGCCACTTTTTATTACTGTCTATTGCTTACTGTTTCTTCCTGTCTTTCATGGACTGTATTTTTTTAAAACCTTAAATAGCTTAAAGTCCTAATCAGAGATATACAGACATAAGGATAAGAGCACTGACGCAGAGGTCAACAGGAGGAGAATATGTGACTAAGTCTGATCTGGCTATGGTCGTCCACGCTCTGGTCACATCCCGAATAGATTACTGCATTGCACTCCATGTGGGGCTGCCTTTGAAGACAGTTCAGAAATTGCAGCTAGTCCAACAGGTGGCAGCCAGATTGTTAACCGGAGCTACATTCAGAGAGCATACCACCCCCCTGTTGTGTCAGCTCCACTGGCTGCCTGTCCACTTCTGGCTCCCTATCTGCGGAATGCACTTCCAAGTGACATACGATCAACCCCATCCCTCCTGGCATTCAGGAAAAAAGTGAAATCGTGGCTCTGGGACCAGGGTTTTGCTCATTACCACAATGCAGCACTTTGGATTGGAATTGTAATTGGTAAGTTGTTGGTTATGGCTCAATGTTTATGTGGTGGACGGAACTCTGTTTTTAACTTAAGTGTATGTGTATTATGTGTCAATGCTAATTGTATTTTAATTGTGAATGTATATGGTTTTATATTGTACTAGCTGTACCCGGCACGCGTTGCTGTGCCCTATTTAGGAGATGCGAGAAAGTCTGAGTATGTAAGGGTTGGAAATGATGTGTTGTGTGGGTAGGAATTTGCTGGAGAATTGCTCCCTCAGAGTTTTGTTTTGGCAGTTTAACCCTCAAACACCAACTGAAATCTCTCAGCATTCTATCCTAGCTTTGGATGACTCTTGCCAGCGTTGCCATGGTTACAGCAGTTATGCAAATCCACCCTTATTGGCAGCCAATCATGTTGTTCAGAATGTAGAGGCTGGGTGAGTCTTTGGCCGCCCCGGAGGATGCTGGTAAATGTAATTTTATTTTTACTCGTTGTTTTGGGGGCCTTTTAGGTTGGGGGGGGGAGTTTCTTTGCTACAAACGTACCTTGCTTGAGGCCTATTTCTGTTGGCAAGTATTGTGTTTCTGCGTTGTATGGTTTCTTTGTTTGAGGTATACATCACATGACGTGAACCCATTTATATAATAGATTTATATTGTGTAACGGCATCAAATTGTTGCCTTTTGTTAGGCCGCTCTGAGTCCCCCCTCGGGGGTTGAGAAGAGCGGGGTAGAAATGATGTAAATAATAAATAAATAAATAAATTGGATAGTTTTCATGTCAGTGGGGCAAGGAATTTGCTTTAAGAGTTAATACAAGCTTTAAAGAGCCATCCACCGGATGTCAAATTTCATTCCCAGGACCTTGGATAACTGCTTGAAAGTTCAGACAAATACCTAGAGTGGTTCCGCTGTCCTTCTGAAGTCACCAATATTATTTATTTATTTATTTATTATTTATTATTCGGGTTTCTATGCCGCCGACTCCCTGAGGCTCGTGGCGGCTCACAGGAACCGAAGGTACAACTACACACAAGCAATGCGATAAAACATCTAAGACAATTAAACAGTTAAAACAGCAAAATACAAAAACCCCAGGTACAGTTCACAAATTAGATAGCGTGACACCCCAGGACAGCGGCTAAAGCGGAACATGGGCAGGACCTACTCACCGAAGGCCTGCTTAAACAAATAAGTTTTGCAGGCGCGTCTAAACGGGAGCAGGTCCTTTATAGCCCGCGTTCCAGCCGGGAGGGCGTTCCACAGCGTAGGAGCTATAACGGAGAACGCCCTCCGTTAGCCGATTTCGCTGAGGGTATCTCTAACAAATTAGCATCCTCGGAGCGTAGTGATCTCGGGGACAGTGTGGGGTGAGTCGGTCCCTCAAGTACGCTGGCCCCAGGCCATGCAAGGCCTTAAAGGTAAGAACCAACACCTTGAAGGAGATCCGGTGCTCGATTGGGAGCCAGTGCAGATCCTGCAAAACAGGTGTGATCTGGCGGCCTGCTGGGGTTCCAGACAGGAGCCGGGCGGCAGTGTTCTGCACCAGCTTGAGCTTCCGGGTTGCCGACAAAGGAAGGCCAACGCAAAGCGCGTTACAGTAATCCAGCCTTGAGATGACCGTAGCTTGGATCACCGTGGCCAGGTCATTCCGGGAGATATAGGGGGCCAGCCTCCGAGCCTGTCGCAGATGAAAAAAGCAACCTTGCTGACCGCGGAGACCTGGGCCTCCATGGTCAGCGGGGAGTCCAGATGGACCCCCAGGCTCTTAACGGAAGGCGATGGGCATAGCGCCACACCGTCCAGGGTCGGAAGCTGGACATCTACACCACCCGAGCGGCCCGACCACAAGCTCTCCGTCTTCGCCGGATTCACCCTCAACCTACTCCAGCTGGTCAACTGGTCGGGGGAAGAGATAGTTTCACAGAGGCATTCTGGGATACAACATGACCTTTGCGTGCATATTCTGAATAGTCCCAGGATACTTGTTTCACAGTGAAATTTTCCCTGGTTTGCTTTAACAGTAAGATCAGAGACCCAACTTTCATCACTACTGCCATCCATATGAGTGAACTGTTTGAGATCTTCTCAGCTCAGTATTCATGAGAAAGCATCCATGCACAACAAATTGCCTTTCTTACTAGGATAGTTATTATTTGTTTCTCATGGTTTTCTTCACCAAAGGCTTTAACTAATCATGTTGGCAGACCAGAAACATGTCTTGGAGAAGGCAGCAATGACAAACACATTTTAAACTATTTGTTAAAGAGCAGGGCGTAGGCTGAACATTGGGTAGACAACCCATTTGGCAAATCATGCTACCTATATAATACCTCTGAACAGAGAATACAGCTTATCCTAAGTGGAACCGATTTCCAAATAAGTTGGAAGCAGAAAAAAGAAGGAAATTTAATGGATAATTAATTTGAAATGGACCATTTTACCAGTGTTTAAATTATTAAAAGCTTACACGGTGCTTTGAAGATATACCACAATATATAATTGCCACATATTACCTTTGTAAAAAGTGCTTCTCTTGGTTCTCTCTCCCCGAAGGAATCATGCAAAGATTTTAGCTTCCAAACAGGAAGTATATATGGGCCCTTTAAGTCATGAAATAATGTAATTGCTTTATAATTCTGGAAGCAGTTACATAATTATAAAACACAACCCAGAGCTTTGGCAGCACAAGAAAAGGACTCAGGCAGATTTACACACAGCTTTGCCGTTAGACCTTCCATCTTACAGAAAATAGATGGAGCAAGTCTAGGAGAAGCGGATAATTTGTTATTCAGGGTACTTCTGTATATACGAAAAAGAAGACAACAGAGGAGAGATCTTTATGTTTATTTTACTGCTCTTTAAGCCAGTGTTTTTCAACCTTTTTTGAGCTGCGGCACATTTTTTACATTTACAAAATCCTGGGGCACACCACTAACCAAAATGACACAAAATTACACTCTAACACAGTAATACATATAGTTAATATGTTTTTAAATGCATTTATACACTCAGTATGAAACCTGGACCTGTTTCGATGAACACAACATAGATATCCTGGCAGGAATGGCAGAAAGACACAAACTTCCCACACAGAACTCCCATAACCAAGAGAAAAAACTATAAGAGTTTGGTGGGTGTTGACCTTGGGTTTTGGAATTGTAGTTCACCTATATCCAGAGAGCACTGTGGACTCAAACAATGTTGGATCAGGACCAAACTTGGCATGAATACTCAATATGCCCAAATGTGAACACAGATGGAGTTTGGGGAAAATAGACCTTGACATTTGGGAGTTACAGTTTCTGGGATTTATAGTTAACACACAATCAAAGAGCATCCTGAACTCTGGCAACAATGGAATTGAACCAAACTTGGCATATTGAACTCTCATTACCAACAGAAAGTACTTTCAGTGTGCTTGGGAAGTGACCTTGAGTTTAGAAGTCATACTTCACCTACACCCAGAGAGCACTGTGGCAGGAGGGGGAAGAAAGGGTATTGGAGGTTCCAATTTCCCACGGCACACCTGATGCTCACTCACGGCACACTGGTTGGGAAACACTGCTTTAAGCCATAGATGAGCAAGTAGCTTTTTTATTTGTCTGTGGCTTCCAGCATTCCTCACCATCACCTTGCCTTTTCCTTCTCCTCTTTCTTCTCCCTCTCCCCTCCTCTTCCTCTAGTTAAATTTTATATTGCCCTTCTCCTGATATAGGGACTTATATAACTCTACGAGTCAGAACCGAGTGGAGCTGGAAGTTGGCATCCTTAGGAAGGCATACCATCCAATATTTCATAAATGATAATAGAGAGGACATGTGATTATCACAAAGTGGTCAACATTGCAAAGTATCTTAATGCGCAAAAACACACAAGTTAGGTGATGCTGCAGAACTTTGCTTTTGCCTGAGCCTACTAGGAAGGGAAAATGCCAAATTGTATTCCCCCCATCTAGGCAGATGATGTAAGTCAGGGGTGCTCACACTTTTTCAGCATGCGAGCTACTTATAAAACAACCAAGTCACAATGATCTACCTACCCACTACAAAAATGGGAAACATATAACACAATATCTGCTTTGAACTGGGTTTTCTGAGTCCACACTGCCATATAATCTGATTCAAAGCCGATAACATGGGATTTTATTCAACTGTGTGGAAAGGACCTCCGATAACCCAGGGCGCTTCCACACATCCTATTTTACAGTTGACACACACTGTCCTCCCGCCCTGCCTGCGATCTACCAGGACGCCCTACACGATCTACCAGTAGATCGCGATCTACAGTACCTAATGAGCACCCCTGATGTAAGTGATCTTCTGCCAGAGATTGACAATTTAGGTGCACTATTCTGGGAAGAAAGGCATCCACAGTTCACAAAAAACAAAAATGCTGTCATCTAGAAGGTAAAAGATGGGAAGTAGGATGTCTCTCTTGACCTTCCTGATTTTTTTTTGCTTCTTTGAGGAAATTTTGCCAAGTAAAACACCTATGTTAGTTTAAGCATAAGTTGAATGCAATGGCTTCTAACATATTTCAAGAGCCTTCCTCTGGTGTTTACAGCATCAAAGGTCTCTGATACAAGCATGGTGACACTATGTCTGTGTATGTTTTTATATGTAACTAGCTTTGGGACCCGGCGGTGCCCGGGTTATTTGAAATGGGCTGAGGCCTAGGAACCCTTACTGTCCATTCAGGCTGAGGCCTAGGAAGCCTTACTGTCAAATGCAGGCTGAGGCCTAGGAAGCCTTACTGTCAATTGAGGCTGAAGCATAGGAAGCCTTTCTGTCAATGCAGGCTGAGGTCTAGGAAGCTTTAATGTCCATTCAGGCTGAAGCATAGGAAGCATTACTGTCCATTCAGGCTGAGGCCTAGGAAGCCTTACTGTCAATTCAGGCTGAGGCCTAGGAAGCCGTACTGTTCATTCAGGCTGAGGCGTAGGAACCCTTACTGTCAATTTAGGCTGAAGCCTAGGAAGCCTTACTGTCAATGCAGGCTGAGGCCTAGGAAGTCTTAGTGTCCATTCAGGCTGAGGCCTAGGAAGCCTTACTGTCCATTCAGGCTGAGGCCTAGGAAGCCTTACTGTCAATTGAGGCTGAGGCCTAGGAACCCTTACTGTCGATGCAGGCTGAGGCCTAGGAAGCCTTACTGTCAATTCAGGCTGAGGCGTGTTGGGAAAAGTGGTGTTTTCACCTTTGGCTGTTAGGATGTATGTCTATTTTTGGGCCTAGCTTGTAATGCTAGTAGTGCTCTCAGTACATCAGGAAACTGTCTCTCTGTAGTGAAATCTGGGGCCTAGCTTGTAATGCTAGTAATGCTCTCAGTACATCAGGAAACCCTCTCTCTGTAGTGAAATCCTATTAGGAAATGAACATTCCATTTCCAATGGAAAAACTGTCTGGTGCCTTAATGTTGGAGTTTGGTGGTTGGCCAAAGAGAGTTCTTTATGCAAATAATCCCACATTGGCGACCAATCAAAAAGCTGCCACATATTCCTCCCTTCCTCCGTACCTCCCACTGCACCTCCCGCCGCACCTCCTGCCGCAAACATTGACTTTTATTATATACATAGATAGATAAGTAGAAAATAAAATAAGGAAAAGGGGCCACAATGGTTAAAGCCGCTAGCTGCAGGTAAAGCTGCTGACCAGAGGGTTAGTAGTTTGAAGCTGTGAGTCAGGGTGAGCTCCCAACTGTAAGTCCTAATTTCTGCCAACCTAGCTGTTCGAAAGCATGCAATGTGAGTGTAGATCAATAGGTACTGTCTTGGCGGGAAGTTAAAAGGGCGACCCATGCAGTCATGCAGACATGCTGACAAAAATATTGGAGACGTCTATGGACAGCAGGCTCCTTTAGCGTGGAAAATGGAACAAGAGCACCTCCCCATGGCTGGAATTGAGCATCGCCTCCAGACACCGGAGATGAAAAAAAAGGGGGGGAAAGGCTTTTACCTTATCTGTGTATAGTATGCCATTATTCGTCATTTAGAAGGCATTGAATGTTTGCCTTATAGGTGTACTGTAATCTACTCAGAGTCCCTTCGGGGAGATGATCATGCACTGAATGTTTGCCTTACTGGTGTGGTGGCAGGTGTACTGTAGCAGAGTGGTGGCTACTCACCACTTTTTGTCCCTCCCCCCTCCCCCACCCTCTTGTTTTTCCTGTGTAGATAAAGCATAATGGATAAATAAATTGTATAAATAAATTGTATTATTATTATTATTATTATTATTAAAATGACCATATGTCACAAGATCAAGGATTTATCCATCAAATTTTACTCCCCCCAAAAAGCCATTGACACGTTAAATTGCAGTAGCATATTACATGTAAGATGTGTCACTTTGTTTAGTATCATAACTACTTAAAACATGGTAGAAGCCACGGTTATAATTAACTATGCTGTTGACTTACTCAATGCAGTGTTTCATTTGTCCTTGCTCCCCAAATCACCCTAGGCATATAGTGTCACAAAAGGAAACAAGTACTTGACAAATGCTCCCTGACATGACTCCATATCATTTATTTCATGGTCACATTTAAATACAATTACAAAATGACAATTCCCTACAGTTAGAAATAACAGGTGACAGTTGTCTAGTGCTATTCAAAGTGGTGGTCCCTGGACTGTTGCCAGTCTCTGGCAAACTTCCAAGGAAGAGGAAAAAAGATTGTATTCAAATTTAATGCGAATCCTTGACACATTGGGAAAATGTCATCAATGGCAATGATGTGGGAGACTTCAAAAGACAACACATATATCCCACATATAGCAGCTGCATCAATATCGGATGTGAAAGACCTTTTAAACTTTGGAGGGCTCAGATCTGTATTTCTATTGGTAAGAAAGTGTTCCTCTTTATTGCTGGATTATGGAGTTATATCTTAAGACAGGAACAGCTGGTGGCTTCCAAGTCAATGCCACAGTGCATCTGTTCAGCTATCCAAGATCCTGAACCTACTTTGGGTTTGCCACTTTGGATAGCTTCTTGAAATTTCACATTAAAACCTGGAACAGTTTCATCTTTGACAATCTGGGTGTCATTGAAAAAAATAAGCAAACACACACACGCAAACGCACACACACCCCATTTACAATCTTCATCAGCATGAGCTACGACAGACCTTGAAGAAGAAGACGGTATATATACAGTATACGCCATCGTTCTGACGGTAGCTTGTTCAACTTAAGCCATCTAAGGGCTCGCACTAAGACTCTAAACTATCTAGTCCGTGAGCTGCTTTTTGCTGACGATGCTGCCCTTGTCACCCATTCAGAAGCAGCTCTGCAGCGCCTCACATCCTGCTTTGCAGCAGCTGCAGAGCTGTTTGGGCTGGAAGTCAGCCTGAAGAAAACGGAAGTCCTCTACCAGCCTGCACCACAGGAAGAACACCATCATCCCCACGTCAGCATTGGCAAATCTGTGCTTAAGTCCGTTCAGCAGTTCACCTACCTGGGAAGCATCATCTCTTCAGACGCCAAGATTGACAAAGAGATAAATCACAGATTAGCAAAGGCATATAGTGCATATGGAAGGCTTCACAAAAGAGTCTGGAGCAACAAGCACCTGAGGCAAAGCAACAAAATCAGTGTGTACAGAGCTATCATACTGTCTATTCTCCTCTATGTGTCTGAAACATGGGTCACCTATCGCCAACACCTACGACTCCTCGACTGCTTTCATCAGCGCTGTCTTCGCACAATCCTAAATATGCACTGGAGCGACTATGTGACTAATGTTGCTGTCCTTGAGCAAGCAGGGATCACGAGCATAGAGGCCATGCTATTGAGAACACAGCTGCGCTGGGCAGGGCACATCTGTAGGATGGAGGACCACCCCCTCCCAAAGATACAACTCTATGGTGAACTCACCATGGGTCAGTGCAAGAGAGGCTCCCCCAAAAAGAGATATAAGGACTCCCTGAAACAACATCTCAGGCTCGGCCAGATTGATCACCAACAATGGTCCACCCTGGCCTCACATCGGGAGGCATGGAGACGCACTGTCCTCAATGCTGCGGCCTCTTTCGAGAAGACACGCCAAATGGGTCTCGAAGAGAAACGACAACGCAGAAAGAACCGCAACTTGGAAACAACATCACCCAAGGAGTCTTTCTGCTGTGCTTTCTGCAACCGGACTTGCCTATTTCAGATTGGCCTTTTTAGTCCTCAACGCGCTTGAAAAAGCGTGGGATGAGTCCTTCCTAAGAACCTTCATTCGCGAAGTAATGCCGAGAGATATTCATACACACATTAAATAACAGTAACAAACAAATAGATTCTTGGGTAACAAAATACAAGTAAATGCATTTGGGCGTTAGCTTTTGGAGATGATAGTCCACTTCATTAGATATGTTTTAGTCCATAAACCTTGTGTCATAACAATTAAACTAATATTTTAAGGTTCTACAGGCCTCTTGTGGGAAAACTACCCCTTCAGTATGTCACCAGTAATCTCTTCATATTCCATTGTTTCCATAGTGTCTGTTATTACTTTAAAAGCCCACAAAACCTTGTGTTTTCTTCTTAGCGTGCATCTATATACTGTCAAACTGGTGTGATTTGACACCACCTTAACTACCATGGCTAAATGCTATGGAACCATGGGAGTTGTAGTTTTACAAAGCCATTAGCCTTCTCTGCCAGAGAGTATCCCCAACTACAGCGCTCAGAATTCCATATCATTGAGCCAGCTAAAATGATATAATCCTGCATTAATTAATTCAGAGTGTTAAACTGCTGAGCTGCTGAATTTGTTGATCAAAAGGTCACAGGTTCGAATCCAGGGAGCGGGGGAGCTCCTGCTGTTAGCCCCAGCTCCTGCCAACCTAGCAGTTCAAAACGATGCAAATGTGAGTAGATCAATAGGTACTGCTCATGCGGGAAGGTAACAGCACTTCACGCAGTCATGCTGGCCACATGACCGTATAAGTGTCTACAGACAACGCCGGCTCTTCAGCTTAGAAATGGAGATGAGCACCATCCCCCAGAGTTGGACACGACTGGACTTAATGTCAGGGGAAAACCTTTACCTTTACCTAATCTGACTACATTCCTTTTATGTGCCTTTAAGCCATTGGTGCTCATTAGGTAGATCACGATCTACTGGTAGATCACGTAGGGCGTCCTGGTAGATCGCAGGCAGGGCAGGAGGAAGGCTCAGTCCTGCCCCGCAGGCTCCCAACGCTGCGCAGGTGCAGAAGGAGGTTGGACTGGATGGCCCTTGGAGGTCTCCTCCTATTCTAGGAACCCATTGTTAATATTATTATCATCAGAGGCTGAATAGCCATCTGTGAGGAATGCTTTGATTGTGTTTTTCCCTTATGGCAGAAGGACTGGATGGCCCTTGGAGGTCTCGTTCTACTCTAGGAACCTATTGTTGTTGTTGTTACTACTATTACAATTAGTAGCAGAGGCTGAATATTATCATCATTATTATCTATTATCTATTATATATAATAAAAGTTAGTGTTTGCGGGCGGTGGGCGGGTGGGCCGAGGGACGGGAGAAATATGTGCCAGCGTTTCGATTGGCTGCCACTCCGGGATTATTTGCATAAATGGCTCTGACTGGCCAGCCTCAGAACTCCAACCCTCTAAGGCACCAGACAGAGGAGATTGGTTGCCACTGAGGGAAAATTTGCATAACGGACTCTGCATGGCCAACATTCCAACATCCAAAATCTCAAAGGTGCCAGAGAGTGCACTTTTTAAAAAGGCTTCCTTCAGCTGATTTAACAAACTAGGCCTCAGCCTGATTTGGCAGTAAGGCTTCCTCTACTTGATTATCCTGACTAGGCCACAACCAGATTTGACAGTAAGGCTTCCTCAACTTCATTTTCCTGACTAGGTCCACAACAATGACAGAACAAGACCAAACTTGGCCCACAGACCCCCCGAGATGCACTCTAAATCTTGGTACAGTTTGAGGTAGGATGCACCATGGATGACGGAAATTGCAGTACTTTGACTCACTTGCTTAGAGCACAGTGGCCCACACCAATGACGGATCAGGACCACACTTGCCACACAGAGGCCCAATGCAATACCAAGCTTGACACACAGTGCCCCTATGACCCACTCTACATTCTACTGCCGTATGCAGAAGAGTGGGACTTAAGGTAGCTCCATGGATTATGGAATTTGTACTACTTTCAAAGCCTTCCTTTCCCACAGACCACTGCAGCCCTGAACAAAGACCTAAAAAGACTACACTTGGCACCCTGTGCCCCCATGACCCAGTCTCCATCCTACTACAGTTTACAGGAGGGTGGACCATGGATGATGGGACTTGAAGTACCAAAGACCAACCTTGGCACACAATGCCTTTCTCAAATGCCCCGGGCACCGCCGGGTCCCCAAGCTAGTTATGAATAAATCCAGGGGCTTCTTATACTCACATTTAGTTGAATTCAGTCTTAAAATATATTATATGGCTCTCACTGAAATAAATTTCCCAATATTTTGCTTTTATGGCTCTCTGAGTAGTGGGTAGGTAGATCATTTTGACTTGGTTGTTTTATAAGTAGCTCGCATGCTGAAAAAGTGTGAGCACCCCTGCTTTAAGCCCTTACCCAAATTGAATTGTAGCGTACAATCCCATGAGTAGTATATACTTTCTCAGTTTTGAATATGCTTCCTCTTACTTCTCTTCCTCCTCCAGACTTGGTCTTACTCATGCAGCCACATCCCAATGACCCTATCCTTCTTGTTCTGAGACATGTAATTTCTTTAATAAATGCTTTCTCTTCACTTCAGATGGTCTTTTGATACTGGTTCCAAGCAGCCTTCCCCATAGAGCTAACAATCCGGTCTTAATATAATTATGGTATATGTTTCCATAGCAAGACCTGTCAAGTCTAGCAATGGGTGCAGCTTTTTAGGTACAACTATCCAGAGATGAATCTCTGCTATTTGTGAGGATGAGCATCCCATTATACTTGAGGGGGTTGCCAAAGCTTTTACCTGAGGCTCTGTCTCTTTCTCAAATTCAGCTCATACATATCTTGTCAATTCATGCTGTGAAAAGAGATTCTATTCTGTTCATCCCACACCCGGAATGATTTAATTGAGGAGGAAGAAAGTGGTATGTGTGTAGTCATGCTATAATATGCCTGAAGTGAATCAGTTTTCTGTCTCCTTAAGGGTCAAGCCCAAACTCGGATTGAACTATGAAACAGACCTTCTGTTGTAAATGAGCCTCCAGTTACTACAGGTAGTAGCATGGAGGAAGGTGCTGAGGCAGTAACATCAAGCAGTGGCTCAGTTTGGGGCGCGGCTCTGGATGATCAGGCTCCTACAGCTGGGGTAAAGAGAGTGGCTAGTGCCTCAAGCCTTGACTCAAACAGAGAACAGAGGAGAAAGATTCAGCATCTACTTAGGGAACCTTCTGAGTCTGATACATTTGAAGGGTTTCCAGGGAATGCAGAATTACAGTCAGAAGAAAGTAATACAGACCTAGATTCAGCATTGGTGCAGGAAGTGAGAGATGTATGCAATGCGGACTTGGGGGACAGTACATTTCTGGGGTTTCAGACGGATCAGGACTGGCCATCTTCTCATTCAGAAACTGAGTGGGGCCCTTTAAGTCAAGAAGAGCTTTGGCTGGCTTGGAGATCTGGACATGGTACAACAGCTGCAGGGAATGGGAATGATGCTGCTTTGGAGCAGGGCGGATTCTCTGATGACTCTGATTGATAGTGCTATATAAGAAGTGAGTATTTGGCTTGACCCTCATGGTGGTCAAGGAGTTGCTATTCTGGTTTGTGTATCCTGTGTTCCTGTGTCTTGGTTCCTGGTTTCCAGATTACTCGTGAGTTATTGGGTTCTTTATCCACTTTGTTCCTTGGGAGAGCTGCTATGGCAGCTTTAGCTGATATTGGGAAAAGGTGGGGGGTTTTGGGATTCATGTCTGCTTTTTGTGTTTAGCTGCTGCCGTGTACCTCTTCACCTTCACTGTGACTGCTGTGAGTTTCCTGCTACAGAGTGTTTGGTATAGTATTACATGGAGGGAGGAAGATGCTGTGTTTTATGGGGGCTGTGAATTATGTGTTTTCTGTATACTTAGCTCCTGTCGACTTTGGAACGTCTCCTCCTTTTCTGTATGCTATTGTCACGATGCAAGGACTCGGCCGGCCCCTTTAACACACACACACAGACGGTAATCAGCTAACTATTTATTGAATAATAAAGAACAGGTGAAAAGATAATTGTCCTTAAAAATATTGAAAAGTTCAATCCAAAGAAAGAGTCCGTAGTAATCAAATCCAAAAGCTTGGCAAAGCTTGGTAAAAGACTTGGCAAAAAGGCTTGGCAAAAGACTTGGCAAAGGCTTGGCAAAAGGCTCTGCAAGCAATGCGGGTCAAGGAACAAGGCAAAGTTCAAACAGGACCCAAGAAACTTCTTGGCAAGACACGAGCCGGCAACTTGGCTCTGTGGTCCCACGCTCGCTTCACTCCTCTTAGGATAGAAGTGGCCGAGGTACTGAGGATCCGTTCCCACGGATCCTATACTTAATCCCCTTGGCGAGGTCCCCGACGCTCTAGGCTTCGGCGCCAATCTGTGCTACGGGATCTCGCGCTTCTCTGGCGCTCTAGGCTGCGGTGCCGACCCCTCCTGCTGGACTCAATGCTCTCCTATCGAAGCCCCGTCCTTGCCTCCCAGCACCTGGTTCATTATCTTCATGAGAGCCAAACTCCCTTTCAGCTTCCATGGGTTCATCCTCCACTGTTTCCCTGATTCTCTCCTGTGACCCGAAACCACCTGGCTTCTCATAACAATCGTCACTATCAACACTTTCTGAATCAGTCTGACCTTCCCAGTTATCATAACCGTCCGGCCATCCATCATCCCAAGCCAGGCTTTCGGTGGGAGAGGAAGGCCCAGCTAACTCATTAACCCCTTCACTGTCTGATGGGAATTGTGGTTGGCACAAACCACAAGGACAAATGGATCAGAATATTTACATTCTCTAATTGTTCTGTGATTCTAATATGTCAATACTTTTGTTTCAGAAGAATTCTTGCAGGGACTCCAGATTTTGGAATAGTGATGGTGGAACTATTGAATTTTTAAAAATAAATTTAGAGTTTTCAAGCTCTAAGGAAGACCATAACTGTCTTCCTTGCTAAACTAAACTGCACTTCCAGAGTGGAAGGGGGAAAGGCTCACCTTTATGAACTCTTACTTAAGCTCTAGTTGATATATTGAGATTTGTCTTCTTGCTACTTTTTCTGTTTCTAACACTCCTTTCCCTGCTGAAGGCATTGGCAGTTGCCATCTACTGCAGTGTTTCCCAACCTTTTTTGAGCCGCGGCACACTTTTTACATTTACAAAATCCTGGGGCACACCACCAACCAAAATGACACAAAATGACACTCTAACACAGTAATACATATAGTTAATATATTTTTTTAATGTATTTATACACTCAGTGTGAAACCTGGGCCTATTTCGATGAACACAACATAGATATCCTGGCAGGAATGGCAGAAAGACACAAACTTCCCACACAGAACTTCCATAACCAAGTGAAAATGCTAAAAGAGTTTGGTGGGCATTGACCTTGAGTTTTGAAGTTGTAGTTCACCTATATCTAGAGAGCACTGTGGACTCATAAGAACATAAGAACAAAAGAAGAGCCATGCTGAATCGGGCCTCAGCCCATCTAGTCCAGCATTCTGTGTCACACAGTGGCCCACTAGTTGTACACAGGGATCTCTAGCAGAAAGGAGGGCAAAACCCTCACCTGCTCCCGACCCCCACAACCAGTACCTGGGAAAATCCTGCCTGCCTCCATCAACACAGAGGTGGCACTTGGATGTCCATTTCAGTAACTACTGATTCCCTTGGTATCCGTGAATCTGTCTAATCCTGCCTTGAAGCTGTCCAGGCTGACCGCTGTCACAACCTCCTCTGGAAGTGAGTTCCATAACCCAATGACCCTCTGGGTGAAGAAATATTTCCCTTTATTAGTCCTAACTTTCCTACCTTGGAGCTTCAGGGAGTGCCCCTAGTCCTAGTGTTGTGTGACAGAGAAAATATTTTTTTCTTTATTCACCTTTCTATCCCATGCATGATTTTATACACTTCGATCAAGTCACCTCTTAAACGCTGTCTTTCAAGGCTGAAAAGACCAAGGCGTTGCAACCTGATTTCATAAGGGAGCTGCTCCATCCCTTGGATCATTCTTGTTGCCCTTCTTTGTACCTTTTCCAGTTCCGTTATATCCTTCTTGAGGTGCGGTGACCAGAATTGTACACAGTACTCCAGATGTGGCATCACCATAGATTTGTAGAGAGGCAATACAACCTTTGCCGACCTATTTTCGATTACCTTCCTGATCATGCCAAGCATAGAATTTGCTTTTTTCACTGCTGCAGCGCACTGGGTTGACATCTTCATTGAGCTGTCCACCAAAACCCCAAGATCCCTTTCCTGGTTTGTCTCAGAAAGCTTTGATCCCATCAGTTGAGAAGTGTATTTGGGGTTCTTTGCCCCGATGTGCATGACTTTACACTTGTTTAGGTTAAAATGCATTTGCCACTTTGTTGCCCATTCACTCAATTTCGAGAGATCTTTCTGGAGCTCTTTACAGTCAGTTTCATTTTTAACTACCCTGAACAGTTTAGTGTCATCTGCAAACTTTGCTACCTCACAATTTACTTCTACATCCAGATCATTTATGAATAAATTAAAAAGTAACGGTCCTAAAACTGAACCTTGGGGTACGCCACTTCTCACCTCTTTCCATCCAGAGAAGTGTCCATTTATTACCACCCTTTGTTTCCTACAGTTTAGCCAGGTTCCAATCCAGGACAAGACCCGTCCCCTGATTCCATGGCTGAAGAGCTTATTTAGGAGCCTTTGGTGAGGGACTTTGTCAAAAGCCTTTTGAAAGTCAAGGTAAACAATATCAATTGGGTCCCCTTTATCTATGTGTTTATTTACACCCTCAAAGAATTCTATCAAGTTAGTAAGACATGATTTGCCTTTGCAGAAACCATGTTGATTTTCCTTCAGCAATGCCTGTTCTTCTATGTGCTTGGTAATTTTTTCTTTAATAATGGTTTCCATCACTTTGCCTGGAACTGTTGGATCAGGACCAAACTTGGCATGAATACTCAATATGCCCAAATGTGAACAGAGTTTGAGAAAAGACCTTGACATTTGGGAGATGCTGGGATGTATAATTCCCTGCCATCAAAGAACACTCTGAACTCCCAACAGCAATGGAATTAAATCAAACTTCGCATACAGAACTCCCATGACTAACAGAAAATACCGGGGGTGGGGGTGGGAAAAATAGACATTGGCATTTGGGAGATGCTGGGATGTATAGTTCCCTGCTATCAAAGAACACTCTGAACTCCCAACAGCAATGGAATTGAACCAAACTTCGCATACAGAACTCCCATGACTAACAAAAAATACCAGAGGGGTTTGGGGAAAAAAGACATTGCCATTTGGGAGTTGCTGGGATGTATACTTTACCTGAGCATTCCAGGCCTGGATCTGGTTGGGAGGTGTGCGCCAGGTGAGGGAGGCCACACCGCATGGCCTCACCTGGCGGGAATCCCTTCGTCTGGCTCACGGTGCCCGCAAATGGTGAAAAGCCAGGTGAGAAAGGCATCTCCGCACGGCCTGGCCTTGCGGGAAGCCCCTCACCCGTCTCGCGCCATTGGCCATGTCTGGCAAGCAGCGAAAGCCATGCGGGACAGCCTCTCTCGCCCCTGACTTTTGCTGATTGTCAGACCCGGCGGGCGGCGCAAGCCAGGGAAGGGAGGCACCACTGCGTGGCCTTTCCTCATGGGAAGCCCCTCGTCTGGCTCACGCCATCCGTTGGTTCTTTCAAGCAGCAAAAGCCAGGTGAGGGAGGCACAACTGTGTGGCTTGGCCTCGCGGGAACCCCTCGCCTGGCTTGTGCCACTTGCTGGGACTGGCAAGGGACGAAAGCCAGATGAGGGGCTTCCCATGAGGCTAGGCTGTCGCGGTGCAGCCTCCCTTGCCCCTGGCTTTTGCTGCTTGCCAGAACCAACAGATGATGTAAGCCAGGGAAGGGGCACCTTGCGGGAAGACCCTTGCCTGGCTCGCACCGTCTGTCGGTTCTGGCAAGCAGCGACAGCCAGGCGTGGGGTTTCCCTCGATTGGAGGCTGACTGGCTGGGGAAACGGCCGAAGGAGGCGGCACCCCGGCCTCTTCTTCTTCTTCCCTGCCACCCAGCCCTTCCTCCTCCTCCAAGCAGCAGCAGGAGTTCGGCAGGAGGGGGAAGAAAGGGGGGAAGAGAGCTTTCCCCATGGCACACCAGGTGATCGCTGACAGCACACTAGTGTGCCGCGGAATAGCGGTTGGGAAACACTGATCTACTGCAAGGCTTTATGTTTCCTTGGGCCCATTCATATGGTAGAATTATAGCATTTTTATTCCACTTGAACCACCAAGGTTCTATCCAATTGAAACTTGGGATTGACAGTTACAGAGTGGCTTTTAATATTCTTAACCAGAGAGTTCCAGTACCACCTCAAACTACAAATCTCAGGATTCCATAAGTTGGGACTATGACAATTAAACAGGAATAACAGTGTTATAATTGTGTAGTGTGAATAGAACCCAGGGGTCCACAACCCAACCATTCTTCAGGACAAGAAATGAAGGGAGAATTAATTGAAAAATATCTCCTGGGATAAATAAATACAGGGAGTAATACTCCAATTTGCCCCAATTAGCTAACATGCAGCAAACAGAAAGGATCATATACCAGTTCCGAGAACCAGGGGCGGTCCTACAAGATAGGCCAAGTAGGCGGCCGCCTAGGGCGCCATCTGGGAAGGGGGCGCCATCCTGGCCGCATGGGGCGCCATCCTGGCCCTGCCGATGTTCCTCAGACAGTGCTGCAGCTGCCTGCTTTTTGACCCCGGCCTTGTGCACTCCGACACCGCTTCTGGGCACGCGCGGAGGTTTTCACGCAGGTGCAGTTGCTCTGGAGCTGAAGTTGAGCGCAGGAGCAACTGCACATGCGCGAAAACCTCTGCGCATGCCCAGTAGCTCCCTTGCGCAGAAGCCTGTAAGCAAAGCACTCCCTATCGGGCAGGCAGGGAGTGCTTCCCCTCTCCCTTTGTCTCCGCCGCGCTCGCGCGTTTGTAGGGAAGGAGAAAAGAATAAGTGAAGGAAGTGTAAGTGAAGGAATGAATGAAGGGCTTTCCTCCTCCTCCTCCTCCTCTGTGACCTCTTCTCTCCCTCCTTCCTTTCTTCGGCTCTATTTCTGTCTAGACCTGAGGTGCCTGAGGCTATGAGGAGTTGTGGGAGTTGGAGTCCAAAACACCTAGAGGGAGGGCCCAAGTTTGCCCAGGCCGTGCTGTCTGTATTCATTTGAACATTTTGGCTGTTTTTCTATTTACATTTACATTGGGATCCTAATTTTGGACTTATGGGAGACTCCTATGAATTATGAGTCGGGTGATAGGGAATATATTCTGATTTTGATGCATTTACATTGCATTTCTTGTTGATTATTATACAGTTCTGCTTAATATTGCCATACAATACAATACAAATACAATATAACAATAGAATAATGATATATTTTATATTACATGTAATATTACAAACAATATTGCAGTATAGTGGTATTGTACAAAATAGTAATATATAATATTTTATTTTACTTTATTTTGGGTTATTTGAGTTTTATAGGAGTAATGAAAATATTTAGTAGAGGATAATTTTATTTAAATAAATAATTTTATTATTTTATAATAATAATATAATAGAATGTTACATTATATTATAATGTCAATATATTATAATATAATTATATTGTAATGTAGTATAATATAATTATGATATAATATAGTATGAGTATGGTATAATATATCTTATATACATTGATACAATATAATACTACTAATGGTATTGTGATATTATAATTGTATTTTTGTTTTACATGGGGCGGCAAAATAATGTTTTTGGGGGGGCACCAAAATAATGTTCGCCTACCATTTAAAATTACCTTAGACCGCCCCTGCCGAGAACAACAAAATATTTTATAGGAGAGGTTTTATAAAAAAAACAATGGTCTGGTTTGGTTTTTTTAAAGTTATTTTTTAGTTCTGTCAAAATATAGAATCTCTTCATCCATATTCTAATAAAATGGACTGTGGATGGGATGTAGCCAGAAACAGCATCTCAAATAGATTTTGACATGAAGACAGAAAAGTCAGACCCACTGTATTTTCTGTTGTCACAATTCTATGGTCTACACAAATGTCAGTTTCCTGCTCCCAGTGGTAAATTTCTAAAAATGCTTACTCCCAGAGTTTGGAAAAAAATACTACTTCGGCTACCCTATATTGGTCTAGAGAGTTTAGCCAAAAATCAACCAAAAACCCCCCTGGATCGACGTATCCATAAGTCAACATAAACAGTGTGCCTTAACTCATGGGGGGTTTTTTTGGTTTATAGTAACACTCCCTTCTCTGAGTAGAGTGGCAGAGGCTGCCCTGGGAGAATCTGAAAGAAGTACCAAATGCACTCTACTTTCTCAGTTGTACACCGCTTCTGGCTTTTATGGATGCTTAGGCAGGGAAGTGGCAGTAGCCAGTCTTCTGAGGGCCCTTCTACACAAGCCCAAAACTTGTGATAGATCAGGGTTCACCTGAGGCATCCAAATGACACCAAAGTAAACGCCTCAACAGATCTGGACCTTACTGAAAATTCGGAGTCTGTTGAGGTACTGGGCCTGTGGAGATTGACTTCTGGTGTTGTCGAGCAATGCATCCTACACTCTGAGATTTATAGAAGGCTCAGAAGTCTATAAGGGAAACATCATATAAGGGAAACATCATATATTGACTTCTGGTGTTGTCGAACAATGCATCCCACACCCTGAGATTTATAGAAGGCTCTGAAGTCAATATATGATGTTTCCCTTTAAGAAAAACCCTTTCCAGACTTTTGCAGGCTCAAAGCATCAAGACTAAACCAGCAACAGCTATCATATTGCATCTAATCTTCATTATTTTCTATATAACCTTTATATGTATGTATACTATATCTATCCCACAGTTCTATAAAATGTATTAACTTGTTTATCAGAGAAATTCACCTTCCTTCAGAGAGATTTCCTGGGCAGGAAGAGTGGGCCTTTTTTCCAAGCTGAAGCAATCAGCCAGAACCATTGTTTCAGAGATGGGGTGATCTTCTGCCCAACCCAAACCTGTTTGTCTGCCTACAGAAAAGGGGGCTTAAAATGTACCTTTTTTGTCAACAGCCATGCCTTTAAATACCCAAGGGCAACATCTCAGTCTTACACCTTTATTTCCTAAAGCCATAATAATAATAATACACTTTATTTATATGCCACTCTTCTCATCCCGAAGGGGACTCAAAGCAGATTGCAGGTACACATACTTAGCAGACAATCCCTGCCATTTTCCACATACAGCAAAACACACAAGGAGACTGCAAATGTATCAAAAATAACGTGTATATTAACAGGTAAACAAGTTAGTGGAGGACGCTGACAGAGAGCAATGACATAAACCGCTCTCAGACGCTTACACGAACAATAAAGGTGTAAATACCATACATAAGAAGCGCAGCGTGGTTTCCAGGCGAAGTCCCAAGGAGGAGTGAACAAGCTCAGAGGGGCAGCGAGGTAAACAATGAAGGGCGGGGATCAAGTGCACAGGCGTAAGGGAAAGATAAACCAGGAGTACAAGCCGCACTGATCCCAAACCGCAGTCAATTCGCGGTGAAGGCAAAATGCCTCGGTTTGTAATCCAAGCTCCTGAGCGGCCAATAGCCGGGAGCGAAACTGCACGGATGCACTGTGCCTCAATGCCCGAGCAGATCACGGTGTCCCCCGGGGCAGCCAAAGGAAGGAACCACAATATGGTCAGCGATGCAAAACCACACGGAAACGCTGGGCACGCCGCAACGGTGTCAGCTGCAGGGGCCCGATCCGTTTCGCCGTGTAAAGGCTTTTTCAAGCGGCCAGGTGCGGTATAAATCACGGGCGTTTCACAGAACACATAATATCTGCAAAAATATCATGATTATAATACCAGTCCATAAAATACAGTCAAGGAGAGTAAAATAAACACATAACAACGTACCGTGCGGTAACATGGCCCCATCATAGGTAATTCCATGGACCCGAAGGTAAATAATAGTACAAAAGGCCATACTTAAATAGTACATAAGGCAAGCAGGTGGAAATCGAATCAAATTAGATTAAAAGCGAATTAAGGGTTAGGGAATCATTGAACCCAGCCGGATGCTCCATTTTGAGGAGGGTGATTAGCCGGCTTTCAGCCCTGATAAGGTTGTTATGGTTGTTGCCATGGGGATGATGCACTACCTTTTCCAAAACAGTAAATTTAAAGGAATCAGGCTGGTGGTTGGCTGAAAGGAAATGCTTGTAAAGAATAGAATTATCGGCCCTGGATCGAATTCTCGAACGGTGCTCCGCTAATCTACACTTCAAAGGACGAGAGGTCTGCCCCACGTAAACAAGCCCGCAGGGCTGGCATATGAGCGCATATACGCAATTTTGCGTGGCGCAAGTGGAGTGTTGTCTGATTTCATATGGCTTGGATCTACCAGAGGTAGAAAGTGTCTTCTCTCTGTAGACCTGGGGACAACAAATGCAGTTCCCACAAGGTTTACAACCTGGGCTCAAAATACTACGGGGGGGAGATGCATGAAAGGTAGAGTGCACCAATTCGTCTTTAAGACTTTTGGTGTGCCTGTTAGCCACGACAGGGAAATGCTTAAAGGGTTCTATATCAGGTAAGACCCCCCACGGGATAGTCAAGAAATTCTGGGGGGTCTTACCTGATATAAAATTGGGTATATGCGCTCATATGCCAGCCCTGCGGGCTTGTTTACGTGGGGCAGACCACTCGTCCTTTGAAGTGTAGATTAGCGGAGCACCGTTCGAGAATTCGATCCAGGGCCGATAATTCTATTCTTTACAAGCATTTCCTTTCAGCCAATCACCGGCCTGATTCCTTTAAATTTGGAAAAGGTAGTGCATCATCCCCATGGCAACAACCATAACAACCTTATCAGGGCTGAAAGGCGGCTAATCACCCTCCTCAAAACAGAGCATCCGGCTGGTCTCTGTCACAATCGCCGACTTAGAACTGCCCCTTTAACACACACACGGAGACGTAGCAAAGGCTAACTATGTTTATTGAATAAAAACAAATTCAAAAAAGCAATTCACTAAAAAGTTCATAGAATAAAGCAATCAGCACGAAGCTGTAGTTCAGTAAAGTATGCAATAGTTCCAAAGGGTAAATTCAAAGGCAAACGTGGTAAAAAGCTTGACAAGGCTTCCGGATTAAATCCGGAACAATACAAGGGATCCGCACCAATGCGAATCAGCAACAAGGCAAGATCTTGGTCCAAGGCGAGCCAAACTAGGCTCCAGGATTCACTCCGCTTCAACGCCCTTCAGATCAGACGTGGCCGGAGAACTGACGAGCAGTTCCCACGGGGCCGTTCTTAATCCTTCGGCCGGGAACCTCGACGATCTAGGGCCCGGCGTCTCCAGTCTCTACTTTCCGAACGGCGACGATCTAGGGACAGATGCCAGCTCCTCCTGCCCTCCTCTATGTCCCTGCGCCTGTTATGAGAACGGCCCCGCTCTTGCAGTCCAGAATCGCTATCTTCCTGAGAAGCAGCCTCCCCCGGAGTTTCCCAGCCGCTAGCCTCCATCTGCTGCCCGGCCAGCTCTTGGGAACCTCGACCGTTTGGGAATTCATAACTATCTCCGCTATCTGCTTCGCTGCCTCCCATCTCCACCTGGTCCGCTCCTTCCCCGGGAGAATGCTCCCACTCAAGATCCCAGGCTAAACTCTCTACAGGTGAACTGGGCAAAGATACGGCTGACCAATCTTGCTCTGGGCCTTCCAACTCATCCTCCGAGTCCCTTCCAGCCTGTGCGGGTCCCAATGCCAACGGGACCCCCGGCGCATCACCCCCCCCCCCATTGGCACGAACGGACCCATGGGTGCTACAGTCTCAATGATTCGCTAACCTTTAATTCACTTTTCATCTAATTTGATTCGATTTCCACCTGCTTGCCTTATGTACTATTTAAGTACGGCCTTTTGTACTATTATTTACCTTCGGGTCCATGGAATTACCTATGATGGGGCCATGTTACCGCACGGTACGTTGTTATGTGTTTATTGTACTCTCCTTGACTCTGTTTACTGTATTTTATGGACTGGTATTATAATCATGATATTTTTGCAGATATTATGTGTTCTGTGAAACGCCCGTGATTTATACCGCACCTGGCCACTTGAAAAAGCCTTTACACGACGAAACGGATTGGGCCCTGCAGCTGACACCGTTGCGGCGTGCCCGGCGTTTCCGAGTGGTTTTGCATCGCTGACCGTATTGTGGTTCCTTCCTTTGGCTGCCCCGGGGGACAACGTGATCTGCTCGTGCATTGAGGCACAGCGCATCCGCGCAGTTTCGCTCTTGGCTTTTGGTCGCTTAGGAGCTTGGATTACAAACCGAAGCATTTTGCCTTCACTGCGAATTGACTACGGTTTGGGATCAGTGTGGCTTGTACTCCTGGTTTATCTTTCCCTTACGCCTGTGCACTTGATCCCCGCCCTTCATTGTTTACCTCGATGCCTCTCTGAACTTGTTCACTCCTCCTTGGGACTTCGCCTGGGAACCACGCTGCGCTTCTTATGTATGGTATTTACACCTTTATTGTTTGTGTAAGCGTCTGAGAGCGGTTTATGTCATTGCTCTCTGTCAGCATCCTCCACTAACTTGTTTACCTGTTAATATACACGTTATTTTTGATACATTTGCAGTCTCCTTGTGTGTTTTGCTACTTTGTATATGCAGTACATGAACTGTTAGTGTGTTACTGTTTTCCACATACACACATATAGGCAAACTCTGGCCACCAGGGGGAGTTGACGCATTCCTCACCTCTCAGCGTTCCCAGCATCCCTTGTTGTTCCTCCCACATTCCTCAGCGTTCCTGGAGTTCTTTTAGTGGCCTCATAATTCAGTCAAAATTTGCCTCCCCACTTAATGTGGTACCTTTATCTCCTACTTGACAGATGCAACTGTCTTTCGGGCTGCAAAGGTCAACAGTAGGCTACACTTAAGGTCGAGGACCCACCTCGACCCGAGCAGGCCTCGAACTCATGATCTATTGGTCAGAGAGATTTATGCAGCTGACACTTAGCCAGCTGCGCCATATTCCCGGTGCCCTACCTTTGTTTGGTATAAAACCGGACACTTGAGCTCATCAAAATTCATCAACGTATCTCTACTCTGTGTTTCCAAGACTGTGCCCTCTCAGAGGGGTGGCTCTGCAGCTGACCGGTCACTCTTGACCAATCCCCAGCTGCCCCTCTCCCATGCCTATCAATCCTGGATCCTAGCCAGACTCTTTTCTGGCCAATCAGGAGAGGGGGTGGGGAGTTTGAATAGCTATCAAAAATGTATAAGCTACCCTGTATTTCTCTGTATGTCTATACTTGTAATTTTGGCACAAGCCTTGCATGCACCCTTTATTAGCCAGATCGTAATTAAAAGCCTGTTTCTGTCTTCAGCCCCGGTGAGTATGTTCTTTAATTTGGAACTCTGATTGTGTCAGCGTAAAGGCCTGCCAGGCAGGACACTCATTATCCATGATCCTTAGTTTAAATTTGACTTCATTGGGACTGTGTGCCACAATCCTGGAGGTCAATCCCCACTGCAATCCCAGTTCTTTGGGCATCTGGAGCCTGAAGGAGTGGGAGGGCACCCCTTCCCCCAGCCTCCCCATTCCTCCCTCAAAATTTACTAGAGGGGCCTGAAGATAAGGAGGAAGGGAGGCATCACGAGGATTAAGTTTTGAAGGAGGAATGGGTGGCCGGGGGTGGTTGGATGCCATCCTGGGTCAACCTTTGTTTGACCCAGGATGACATCTAGTCACCCGCAAAAGGAAAATCAGGGTTTGGGGTGGGGGCAGTAATGCCTAGGAGGAAGTGGGTTATTTTGACCCTATTCCTCCTAGGTTTTAGGTAAGTGTTAAAGGGCCCTGAGACGGAATAACTTCACCCGGTGTCTTGGAGCGGTGACAAGATGGCTACATGCCCATAAATTGAAAGTAAATCCAGCAAAAACTGAAATCTTGTGGCCTGGCCACCTATCAGAATTGGTTGGTCCATTACCATCTTTTGAAGGGGAACCGTTAGTTCCATCCCCCACTGTGAAGAGTCTCGGTGTTATCCTGGATTCCAAAATGACGATGGAAGCCCAGATTGCCTCCACTAGTAAAAGGGCCTTCTTTCATCTACGCCAAGCGAGGCAGTTGGCGCCTTATTTACCAACAGAGGCGCTGGCTACTGTAATCCATGCCATGGTTACGTCAAGGCTGGATTACTACAATGCTTTGTATGTGGGCTTACCCCGAGCAGCAATTCGCAAGATCCAAATTGTGCAAAATGCAGCTGCTAGACTCCTCACAAAAACATCAATGAGGTGCCATATAACGCCGTCTCTGCAGCGCTTGCATTGGCTACCGGTTGAACGCAGAGTCCTCTATAAGACCCTGGTCCTAGCATTCAACGCCTTTCGAGGTCAGGGTCCTTCATATCTAAGAGACCGTTTAATGCCACTCCACCACCAGAGACTGCCACAGTCAGCTCATGAGAATCTCTTCTATGACCCTGGCCCTAGAGAGGTTCGTTTGGAGTCCACAAGATAGAGATCTTTCTCCATTGTAGCCCCAATCTTGTGGAACTCTCTACTGCCAGACCAAAGAGCCACTCCTGATCTACATACATTTTTAGCGGCACTCCAGACATGGCTTTTCAGAAGAGCCTATGATTGTTAGTAACAAGCGGTGACTATGTAACCTGTTTATTTTAATTGTGTAAGTCGCCCAGAGCACCTTTGGTGGAGGGCGACTCACAAGAAATAAAGTTAGTTAGTTAGTTAGTTAGAATGGGTTTTTTTCCCTTTCCATGGTCCGATTCTGAACTTATCCATGGTCATATCAAAAACTATAATTTTGGTCCCCAAACCTTCCCTCAACTTATACATGACGTCAAGTTATAGAGTATACATGGTATAGTCTTCTGACCATTTTGTCTAATGGTGATGTGGCTGGGCAGTTGTAGTGCAAGAAAACAACAACAACCCACCCCAAACTGTGCTGATTTATTAGTATTTCTTTTCCTGCCAATATGCAGTGACTATTTTTTAAATCTTTTTAAAACAGGCTCTTCTTAGTACCAGTTAAAATATAAAATTGTTTTCCCACTTAATATAATGGAACAAGTTGCAAGCAAGTCACATCAGTCATATGTGTACCATAGGGTTATGTACAATGGGAACAAACAACACTATATTCTACAGCAGTATCAGCACTTTTCTCATGGAAAATGACACAATAGAATGCATATAGATACATAGTGCAGTCTCAAACATGCTGCAAAAATACCCTTGTGTACTTGAATGGAAAGAAATGCTAGAGCTAATTACTTGGGTGTATTGGTTACATTTGCTTCTACCATTTCCTCTCCCCTTTGTCTGCTGTGGCTTTGTACTTTTTCTCTCTGTACTCTTGGCATCTTCATTTCTCATGCCATAGCACTGAGCAGGGCTCTCATTTATTTATGCCTCTGTCCTGTGAACAAAATTCTTTAGATTAAGCACCTGAGACAAATCACCCGTGCCGTATCCAAACAACGGCAATCCATTTCCCTCCTTGTCTTTGGAACTTTGTCTCTTCCAAGTTTGTTTCTATAGACTGGTCCTCAGGGAGTAGACCTCCCAAGACGCTCGGGGAGAAAGATGGAGGACTGAGAAGACTGCAATAAAAGATTATAATAACAACGTGCCTTGGTTTGGAATTCTACATCGAGTGTGTCCTCTTCACCACAAAGAGCTATCTATCAAGCGGACAGGCAGATGTTTCTACAGTTTTAGCACAAAGATATCCTGCGTCAGCAGTTTCTGCTACTTCCTGGAAAACATGAGTGTTGACTTTCTTTTGTAGATGAGAGAATTCATCTGATAAAATTTTAATATATTACTTTTTTATTCAAAAGAAAAAGGATTTCCAAATATAGCCCAATTCAGTTTCACCTAAAAGATGAAAGTAATTGAGACAAGAATTATTTACCATTCTCAGGATCATATTAGCACAGGGGTGGACAATATTCAACCTGAAGGCTGCACACATAGCCCCTGGTCCACATTTTTGTGTCATTTGAAGCCCCTCCATCCCACAATTTCCCTCAATACCCCACATCTATATCTATATATCTATATCAATCTCAGTGTGATTTTTAGGCATTTCTTCTCACCAGAAAACCAGAGAGCCCTGAAAATGCGCATGAATGCTAGAGTTGTGGGTGGAACCATTTTCCCTCATTTCATCCATTCTTTCATTACTTCCATCACCTTTGAGAATATGTAATGGGAAGCCCCCTCCCAGTACAAAAATCAGCTTGACACAAAAGCAAGCGGGAGCCTATTCCGGCTCCTCATCTACTTTTCATGAGCACCTGGTGCTACATGCCTCCTTGCCTTGGAAACTGTGTGTGTATGTGTGTGTTTGGTGCGAAAGCCCAGAAAGTGGCAGCCAAGCACCTCCTCTAGAGTAAGAATGAGAACTTGCCTGTTGTCTCCTTGCCTTGGAAAGAGAGTACATGTGTGGCCCAGAAAGCGTGTGTGTCTGCCTGCAACCAAGCGCCTCATCTAGAGCAGTGTTTCCCAACCGCTGTGACATGGCACAGTAATGTGCCATGATGGACCTCCTGCTGTGCCACAAGAAAAGCTCTCTGCCCCCTTCCTTCCCCCCTCCTCCTGCCAAACTCCTGCTGCTTGGGGTAGAAGAAAAGGACGGGCAGTGGCAAAGAAAAAGAAGGGGCCGGCGCGCTGCCTCCTTTGGCCATTTCCCCAGCCAGCCTCCAATCCGCCATGACTCCCGCCGTGACTCCCGCCCCTTGCTCACTGTAGCCGCACGGAGGAGGAAGCTGGGGGGAGGGGTGGGGCATGGTGCAGCCTGGCTCTGCCCCCTCCCCCGGCTTTCGCTCTCCCACAGCTTCTCCAGCCTTGAGGGGACAGTGCCAAGCCAGCATTGTGCTGGCTCTGCCACCGTTGACTTGGCAATGACCCCTCATGGCTGGAGAAGCTGTGGGAGAGCTGAAGCTGGGGGGGGGGGGCGGGGCATGGTGCGGCCTGGCTCCTCCCCCTTCCCCGGCTTTGGCACTCCCAGCAGCGGCTTCCAGCAGGCCACCATCCCCCAGCCGTTCTGTGTTAGAGTGTCATTTTGTGTCATTTTGGTTGGTGGTGTGCCCCCGGATTTTTTTAATGTTAAAAGTGTGCCGCGGCTCAAAAAAGGTTGGGAAACACTGCCCTAGAAGGCATTTGTAGTTTCGTAGTTTGTAATTTGGGAATTCTGAATACCCCTCCCTAAACTGCAAATAGCAGAATTTCATTACACAGAACCATAGTGGTTAAAGTGGAAAAACAATGTTTCAATTATATAGTATGGAAAAACTCTGAAAGGCCATTAGAGAAGCTGGAGCTAACAGAAGGGAGCTCACCCTGCTTCTCAGATTAGAACCACCAATCTTTTGGTCAGCAGTCCTGCCAGCACAATGATTTAACCCATTGCACCACTGGGGGCTCCATTTAATATTATACTTGTTATACTTATTGTTAACCATGCTCCAGCTACATACATACATGTATATATACATAAACACACAAACACACACAACAGATTTTTACTGAGTTTGGATTTTTAAATTTTATTTATGTTTATATTTATTTACTTTCTGTATATATCGTTCAGAGTAATTGCTTATAATACATGTTTTACTCATTCTTCCTCATTAATACCGTCTGCCTTATTTTTGCCTTGATACTTTCTTTTCTCAGCCACACATTTTCACTTGTGAAATATTGAAAGATATGCGTTTTTCAGTACTTTGCATGCTTTTTTTCCAAAAACACTGTTTTTAAAAGGCACAGGAAAGTGAGGTTTTCTGGCTTTAAACATTCCATGGAACAATCTAGCTGTGCATTTCAGAAGGTCAACTACAGATATATTGTTTTCTGCTGTTCTGGAGACCAGGCCCGGATTACCCATAAGGCCATGGCCTAGGGGCGCAAACCAAGGGGGGCGCAGTTCACACGGACCCAAAAAATATGTTGAAACAAAACTGCAACGTTTGGCATGGAGATGACTCTCTCTCTCTCTCTCTCTCTCTCTCTCTCAGGGTAGGGTGGGGGGGAGCGCTGCAAGGGAGCGGGGGGGGGGAATGTCGCCCCCCCTCGCCATTGCCCCTGTCCACTTGTCAAGGAAGGAGGGCGCGAGGAGGAGGCAGAGGGAAGCCCCTGGGGCTGCTGCTGGGCATGCACGGCACCCAGGAACATGGCGGAGGAGGCAGGGGCACTCCCGCCCTCCTGCTGCGCATGCCCAGCAGCGGCCCCGGGGGTGGGGCTTCCCTCCACCTCCTCTTCCTTGCACCCTCCTTCCTTGACTCAAGGAAGGAGGGTGTGCGGCGCCACAAGGAGGAGGGGGGGGAGCGGTAGAGGTTGGTTTGGGGACGTAATTCCAAAGTGTGGCCTAGGGCAGTGTTTCTCAACCAGTGTGCCGTGGCACACTAGTGTGCCGTGAGCGATCATCAGATGTGCCGCAAGAAAAGCTCTCTGCCCCCCTTCCTTCCCCCCTCCTCCTGCCAAATTCCTGCTGCTTGGGAGAGGAGGAGGAAGGGTCAGGTGGCGGCGAAGAAAAAGAAGGGACTGGGGTGCCACCTCCTTCGGCCGTTTCCCCAACCAGCCTCCAATCCGCCATGACTCTCACCCCTTGCTTGTTGAAGCCGCGTGGAGGAGCCCTGCCTACTGAAGCCCGTCCACCGCTCATGCTCCTCCTAAGAACATAAGAACATAAGAAGAGCCATGCTGAATCGGACCTCAGCCCATCTAGTCCATCATTCTGTATCACACAGTGGCCCACCAGTTGTACACGGGGATCTCGAGCAGAAGGGAGGGCAAAACCCTGACCTGCTCCCAACCCCCCACAACCAGTACCCAGGGAAATCCTGCCTACCTCAACCAACTCTGTGGGAGAGCTGAAGCCGGGGGAGGGGAGGCATGACGCAGCCTGGCTCCGCCCCTTCCCCTCGGCTTCAGCACTCCCACAGCTTTGCCAGCCTTGAGGGGGCAGTGCCAAGCCAGCGGTGGCAGAGCCAGCACAATGCTGGATTGGCACTTCCCTCTCAAGGCTGGCGAAGTTATGGGAGAACTGAAGCCGGGGGGAGGGGGTGGGGCATGGCGTGGCCTGGCTTCTCCCCTTCCCCGGCTTCGGCACTCCCAGCAGGTCACCACCCCCAGCCGTTCTTTACTGTGTTACAGTATCAATTTGTGTCATTTTAGTTGGTGGTGTGCCCCCAGATTTTTTTTAATGTTAAAAGTGTGCCACGGCTCAAAAAAGGTTGGGAAACACTGGCCTAGGGTGCCAAAAGGGGTTAATCCGGGCCTGACTGAGACGCAGAACAATGACTTCAAACTATGAGAAAGGAGATTCCATCTGAACATTAGGAAGAACTTCCTGACTGCGAGAGCCATTCAGCAGTGGAACTCTCTGCCCCAGAGTGTGGTGGAGACTCCTTCTTTGGAAGCTTTTAAACAGAGGCTGGATGGCCATCTGTCGAGGGTGCTTTGAATGCAATTTTCTTACTTCTTGGAAGGGGGTTGGACTGCATGGCCCAGGAGGTCTCTTCCAACTCTATGATTCTATGATTCTATATAGTGGCTTTAAAAAAGCAGCAAGGGGAGAGTGCTGTTTCGCTCCATTTTAATAGGGGTTATGTAAAACTACTGATTTTTTTTTATTAAAATGAGGAAAAAATTGAGAAGCTTTGTTACGGATGGTTAGGAGAGAGTGTAGGCAGCATTTTTCAAATATGAAGTTATTGCCAAAATGACTATTTTTGTAGCTTTCTGCATAATTTAAACACTGTTGATTTTATGTTGCATTCAAATGTAATAACCCACAAGCCAAGTTGTCTGTGATTCCTGAATAAGTCACTTGTAGTTATACTTGATGTGGCATATTCATGCTTCTGGGTGAATTATCCCTTCATGATGTATATTTCATTCCAAAACAGATAGGTGCGGATGGGAGGGATAGAATGTTTTTCATGTTATTACTATGGATCCCATTCGAATTTAGAGTTTAATCAAAAATGACATTATTTTAAAATACTGACATCCTTTGAACTTGAGTAAAATGGGGGGGGAGGTAGATTTTGACGATACGGAAGTCAACATCTGAAATAGTTTCTCACTTATTTCATTCTTTTCTCCGTACAGACAGAAAACCAAGCACCTAAAAAGGAATAAAGTTCCAAAAGAAGAAGAATCCGAGTCATGTTTTTTTATGTTGTTACTATACAGATTGAATCCTAATCAACAAGAACATCAAACCAGGTGACAGATCTTTCTCAGGGAAGAAGGCAGCTGTCGGAGAGATGAAAAAGTGAATTATTAATTGTGTCTTTCCTTGACGTTACTAACCAGTTTGGTAAATGGAGAGCAGTTGGGAAAGAATCAGCATTCCACATATATACCTACTAGGCAGACCTGCGTCTGACATTGCCAGGTGTCTATGAGTGCCTGACTTTCAGCTATGTTCATCTGTGTCAATCTACATAGTGCTGGAAGCGAGTAAACAGAGGGGAAGCAAATTAATGAATCCCATTAAAAAGGAGGAGGCTCGGCAGCTGTTATTTTCGTTTGGTGGGCTTGATTTTAGATGGAAGCTCCGGGAAAGAATGGAATGTTTATGTGAACATTCCTTCCCAATGAGAGACACTTTGCAAAGGCATGCCAGAAAAGGCATGTAAATATGAACATTAAAGATTTTGGCAGCAGAGAGAAGGTTATATTATCATAGATCCCCGGGAAACATTTGTTTAAAAGCATGTAGACTCATGGAAGAAGAAGAAAGGGAGTAGAAAGGTAACTGATAGTCAAATTTTGATCTCATCGAAGTCAGCATGAATTCTGTCATAATCATTCAGAGGAATTCCAAAACCATGCATTGAAGAGACAGGCAGGTTTTAGTCTCCTAGTACAGTGTTTGCCAACCTTTTTTGAGCCGCGGCACACTTTTTACATTTGGAAAATCCTGGGGCACACCACCAACCGAAATGACACAAAACGACACTCTAACACAGTAATTATATAGTTAATATGTTTTTTAATGTATTTATACACTCAGTGTGAAACCTGGGCCTGTTTCGATGAACTCAACATAGATATCCTGGCAGGAATGGCAGAAAGACACAAACTTCCCACACAGAACTCCCATAACCAAGAGAAACTGCTATAAGAGTTTGGTGGGCATTGACCTTGAGTATTGGAGTTGTAGTTCACCTATATCCAGAGAGCACTGTGGACTCAAACAATGTTGGATCAGGACCAAACTTGGCATGAATACTCAATATGCCCAAATATGAACGCAGAAGGAGCTCAGGAGAAAATAGACTTTGACATTTGGGAGTTGTAGTTGCTGGGATTTATAGTTCCCCTACAATCAAAGAGCATTCTGGACCAATGATAGAACTGGGCCAAACTTCCCACACAGAACCCCCAGGAGGCAAGAGGAGGTCTCTACTTGGGGAATGGGAGGCAGGCCTTCCCAATGCACGGAGAGGGAGAGACCAAGTAGACAACGGGTGGGGAGGGGGGTGCTTGTAATTTTGTGCCTTTATCGAGGTAGGTTTCTTAGGGTTTTAATACTTCAACACACTAGAATTCCCCCCCTCCTTCCTGGAGGTTCCAATTTCCCACGGCACACCTGATGATCACTCACGGCACACTAGTGTGCCCCGGCACACTGGTTGGGAAACACTGTTCTAGGGCACATGGAGAGTGTGTTTCTACCTTGTTTGGAGGCCCCTCAAGAGTGAAGAAAAACCCAAAAGTTTCCAAGATTTTTGTGTGAGCTCAAAATGCCGCCAGGGTGGCAAGGGGAACTCTTCCACTATATGCTACCTCCCCCAGACCAAATTAAGACCAGAGAAGACTTTTTTGAAACAGGAAGTGATTTCTACTAATTGTCTATGTTAAAAAAGGCTCCTCCCATGTGAAAATTTCTCTATTGGGTATTTGGGATCAAAATCCCCTTTTGGTATTTTTGGAGATGTGAGAATGATGTATATGTGTGTGGAGATGTGTAATTTTTCATGGATTGGCTTCCTAAAGCAGGCCTTCCTAAACTGTGGGTCCTGTCCTCAAATGGGGGCCCCCTTATCCTAATGTTGGGGTCATACAAAATTTGGCAACTGGGGGTGGATCCAGACAGGCTTTTATCCCAGGAGAATCCACGTTTTAAAAATGTGGAGAGTCCCAGGGGCCTCTGGACACCCATCCCAGAAAGGGTGTGCTTTCTGGGGTGGTTGTCCAGATGTGCTCATGGGACTGGACTAGTAGAATATCTGGAGACCCTCCCCGAAAGCCCCCAGACCCCTTAGAAAAATAATGGTCTTCATTACAGGCTTTGGCCAGCTCTCTCGCCATGTAGAAATGACGTGCCAGGAGAGTGGTGGGTGGGGGTGGTGGGCAATTTTCCTCCCTCCTCCCATCCCCCGCTCTCCTAGCGTGTCATTTCTACATGCTGGGAGAGCTAGCCAAAGCTTGTAATGGAGGCCGGGTAAGTTTTAATTAGTTTTCTAAGGCAGTGATTTTCAACCTTTTTTGAGCCGCGGCACATTTTTTACATTTACAAAATCCTGGGGCACACCACCAGCCAAGATGACACAAAATGACACTCTAACACAGTAATACATATAGTTAATATGTTTTTAAATGTATTTATACACTCACTTAGTGTGAAACCTGGGGCTGTGATCCCAAATTGCCACTGTCACTTGACACAGCTGCAGCACTAACTCTAACTTTGTTTACTTAGCCACGTCTGAGCGAATCCAAGATGGCGCGACCATAGCACTCTCGCATCACTTCTTAGGTGACGCAAGAGTGCTATGGTTCCATTTCTTAAAGGGACAGATGCGCCTTATAGTTTATATATGAATGAAGTTCGAAAATAATTTCCCACAGCACACCTGATGATCTCTCATAACACACTAGTTCACTGTTCTAAGGGGTCCTGGGGCTTTGGGGGGGGGGGGCTTATTTAGCCCAGTAAACTGCGGGAATGCAGTATTCCACAGTCCAGAACCAAAATAGTGGGTTTATCCCTTTCCTTCAAAGAAGTCACAGAATAAACCCATTATCTAATTAATTAGCTACAAACCAGGGTTTTCCTGGGTTTGTAGTGAATTAATTTGAGGCTCTCCAGAATGTTGTCTGGACAGCCCCTCCTTTATTTATTTATTTATTTATTTATTTATTTATTTCAATTTGCTAAACCGCCCTTCCCGAAGCTCAGGGCGGTTTCCAAACATATAAAACACATTGAGATAAAACATCCTAAAAAACACCCTAAGATACCATAACAATCATTCACAGACATCTAAAATCGCATAAAACATACTAATCAGGGCAAAGCTGATTCAAGTAAAACAGTGGCAGCACGGCTAGGCGAGGGATTGGCAGTTCAAGCATCGATCAGGCCAAACGCTTTCCTGAATAGCCAGGTCTTACATGACTTGCGGAAGGCCATCAGATCCCTCAGGGCCCGCGTCTCAACTGGCAACGAGTTCCACAGAACCGGGGCAGCCACCAAGAACGCCCTATGCCATGTGCTGGAAAGCCTATAAGTTTTCAGTCCTGGGACCTCGAGCATGTTAAGACCCTCTGAGCGCAGTGATCTTCTGGGCATGTATGGGGTAAGCTGCTCCTTCAAGTACACTGGCCCCAAACCATATAAGGCCTTGAAAGTCAAAACTAACACTTTGAAGGAGACCCGGAATTCAATAGGCAACCAGTGCAGTTTGCGCAGGAGAGGTGTTATATGGGATGTTTTAGTGGCTCCCAGCAGCAGGCGAGCTGCCGCGTTCTGCACCAGTTTGAGTTTCCGAATTGCCGACAAAAGTAGGCCAATGTACAGCGCATTACAGTAATCGAGCCTTGAGATGACCGTGGCTTGGATCATCGTGGCCAGGTCGCAAAGGGAGAGATAGGGAGCCAGACGTTTTGCTTGCCGCAGGTAGTAGAAAGCTGCCTTGCAGGCACAAGCAATTCGCGCCTCCATAGACAGCTGGGGGTCCAGCCGGACCCCAAGGCTCTTGACTAAAGACTACGGGCATAGTGCCACGCCGTCAAATGTCGGCAGCTGGACCCCCCCCCCCCCGGGTGGCGCAGCCACAAGGTCTCCGCCTTTGCCGGGTTCACCTTCAACTTACTGGCTCGCAGCCATCCAGTTACGGCCTCTAGGCAGAGTTGGAAATTATCAGGTACAGATTCCGCCCCGGCATCCATCCTCAGAATGAGCTGGGTGTCATCAGCGTACTGATGACATTCCAGCCCGAAGCTCCGCACCAGTTGGGTGAGTGGTCGCATGTAGATGTTAAATAACAGCGGGGAGAGAATGGCCCCCTGAGGAACTCCACAATGTAAGGGGGAGCCCTCGGAGACCACCCCTCCCCACTTTCACTCACTGCAGGTGGTTTTGGAGGAAGGAGGACAGCCAATTGAGGGCTGTCCCCCTCACCACCGCCACCGTCAGGCAGTGTGTCAAAAGTTGGTAATCGGCAGTATCAAATGCTGCCATGAGGTCCAATAACACGAGCAGCGCTGATCCGCCTCGGTCCAACTGGCAACAGAGTAGGTCTGTAATGGAGACCAGGACGGTCTCTGTCCCATGCCCAGAACGGAAGCTGGACTGGAAGGGGTCTAGCCAGGATGTGTCATCCAGGAATGTCTGCAGCTGCTCCATTGCTGCCCTCTCAATTACCTTGCCCAGGTATGGCAATTTGGACACTGGGCGGTAATTGGAGGGGGCTGTGGGGTCTAATCCTGGCTTCTTCAGCAACGGAGTTACCACCGCCTCTTTCAACTCCTCTGGAAAAGCTCCTTGCTCAAGGGAGCAGTTGACTATATTCAACAGAGGGCCACGTAACCCCTCCACACAAGATCGAATTAGCGTGGAGGGGCATGGGTCGAGGGAGCAGGTGGTAGGTCTAAGAGCTGCGACAATCCTGTCAACATCCTCTGTGTCCAGTGGTCGAAACCGGTCGAAGGTGGACCCGGCGGAGTGCCACGGAGTCTCAAGCTCATGTACTGTATCAACTGTGGCAGGTAGGTCCCGGTGGAGCGTCGCAATCTTGTCTGCAAAATGACTCTGAAAAGCCTCGGCAGTAAGGGCCCGATATCATTGTTTGGGATGGTAGGGACCATCGTCAGCTGCCGAATTATCCTGAACAATTGAGCCGGGCGTGAGTCTGCTGATGCTATTGCAGTAGATACCACAATAAAGATCCTGTCTGGATGGGCCCTGTATTTCTGAATGTCACCCTAGTGAGTCCCCTTCGGGGTTGAGAAGGGCGGCATATAAAAATAGTAAATAAATACATAAATAGTAAATAGTGTCTGTTTTAGACATTTGCATCAATCTGCGAGCAGTAATGTGCATTGTTTACAGCAGACTCCAGAAAATGCTTCAACTGCGATTCATGAAAAGGAAAATCAGCCTGTTTTGCAAGCTTTGCAAATACTGATTCATTGTCAGAAAATGTTTGGTTTGTATACCTATTTTATATACCTAAATACCTGGGGGTTATGTAGGTGTTTAGGGTGGAAGGGGATTGCGAGTGAAAAAGGTTTAGGCTGCTCTGTCCAGCTTTCCACTCTAGATTGATAGCTGTAAATATAATAGATATCAAGTAAATACAATTTCAATGTTGGTATTTGTTTGTGTTTGTAGTGTAAACATAAGCATATGCCAGTGCTGAAATGTTATTTGTTTGTTTATTTGATGCAAGTTATGCCCTGTGTTTCTTCCCTTGCCCAATGGCAATCAAGACTGCAAACACTGATTAAATGGCATAGCAAAGTATACAGGAGAAAAAAAGAAAATAACTAAAAATAGCTTTTAAAAAAGCAGGAAGAAAGAGCAATGAAACCATTCAACCATTTAACTGCCTTATTCCACTTTAGATATCAGGGTCTGGATCAATTGGCATAAAAAATGGCCTTTGCTCATCAGCAGAAGGGCAAGGGTGGGAAATTTCCCTTGGCAGAGAGTTCAGGGGTCTGGGAGTGCAACTTGAAAAAGCTCTCTTATTAGTAACAGCAGTCCCCTGTTCATGCCCTACAACTTTCCCAATTTGGCAGGGACAATCTTGATCAATTCACTGTTGTGCCATTTTTACAGCTACTTGTTAAATGACTCGGTTTATTCCTCCTTTCCCCACTTAACCCTTCATCCTTAGCTTACTTCACTTGCTGCAAGCCAAGTGTTACAATGAACTTAGGTGGAAAGAAGAAGAGGGGGTGGATCTTGCCCTTCTCAATAGGCTCAAGTAAAAGTAAATTGCTGTGGCCTATCATAGGAAATATCTACACTGAGCTGTTATCCTAAAAGGAGTACAAATCAGGTCCATGGTAGCCGAATTATGCATGGATTTGGGTTAACATGGGCCAAGACTGCTTAATGTGGCCTTGGTCAGCATTCACCAAATTTCTGGTTGCTCCAAATTCTCCTTAAGAACCTTGAGCAAACCAGGATAGCCTGGACCATAGGGGGCAAAGGCCCAGAAGTACCCCTAAAGCGAGGATTTCAGCAGAACCCCTAGTGAGTTTTTTAAAGCAATCCCTTTCCCAAATTATCTCACCAAAGGAGTCCAGAAGAAGTTGCCACTGAGGTTTTTATTCACGTCAGCTGAG